>JAXIVJ010003250.1:20000-40000 GCA_036785665.1 Chirona hameri | reverse complement strand
TGCGTGTGTGTGTGTGTGGGTGCGTGTGGGTGCGTGTGTGTGTGTGTGGGTGCGTGTGGGTGCGTGTGGGTGCGTGTGGGGGGGTGTGGGGGGGTGTGGGGGGGTGGGTGGGTGGGTGGGTGTGTGTGTGTGTGTGTGTGTGTGTGTGTGTGTGTGTGTGTGTGTGTGTGTGTGTGTGTGTGTGTGTGTGTGTGTGTGTGTGTGTGTGTGTGTGTGTGTGTGTGTGTGTGTGTGGTGGCATGTATAAATGTGTTAACCTTCACGGAAAGACATAATGTGGAGTTGTATTTTTAATTACGTTATTAATCAATCTGGACTTTCTCCACAGAGTTGCGTCGTTCGGACTTGGAGGTTTCGAAATATCCTGTGACTGCTCTGTAACCCGCTCTAACCTATTTGACGTAATTCTTACGAACGATCGCTGACGAAGATATGTTAAATACATATCGAAATATCTGAGTCCTAACGACCTAACTCCTGTGGAGAAAGTCCTGATTAATGGTATGGTAACCCATGGTTGGCAAAGTTGCTGCTTTCTGGTATACATTTTGTACTCTTTTGTATTCTGATTCAGGGCTTGAGGTCTCCAGAGCTTGATTCAGTTGACTGAATCAAATAAAATATGATTATTAATCATATTTGATTTTATTATGTTTATTTTCTCCTTTTCAAAGACTACACAAATTTCAAAAAAGTACAAAAGACTACAAAATGTATACCAGCAAACAGCAACTTTGCCAGCCATGTGTTAACCTTGATATAGGGACAGTTTAGTCTTGTATGGCGAGGCATCGTAAAGCTGTCTGTCTGTGGATAGCATATAAGATCTTCTGGTTATGCCGTACAAAGGAAGAACCACGTTTGTCACGGTTTTCGGCGATTGACATACGTGGTTTCATGGATTACCGAATACCTGGATAGGAAACTCAGGCTTCCGGCGCGACATTGTTAGTCCTGCCATCTAGCGGCACTGTATTCGTCACAGGGGTTGCGATGCGGAGTTTCACATCCTGAGCCTTGTTCAGTGTTCACGACCTCCTGCTGACGGGCTGCACACGGCTGTATCATTGTCTGACCTCAGCTGTCTTGTGTACCTCTCGCCAGGAGTTCTGGCTGCAGCTGGGGCAGATGGGGCTGCTGGGCATCACAGCTGCCCCGGAGTTCGGCGGCTCCGGTCTCGGTCTGCTGGAGCACTGCCTGGTGGTGGAGGAGATGTCCCGGGCCGCCGGCGGCATGTCCCTCAGCTACGGCGCCCATAGTAACCTATGTGTGAACCAGATCAACCGGCATGGAACCAAGGATCAGAAGGAGAGGTTCCTGCCCAAGGTAAGGCGGCTGCTGCCCCCCCCCCCCCCCCCCCCCTCCTGGTGGTGGACGATGGTGGTGGAGTAGTGTCAGCAGAATATTTGCTTGATAGTGTGTTTAGAAGTTCGCATTAAGTTTTATGTGAAAGACTGATGTGTTCTTTTGTGGACAAACTAGTTTCCAAGACGCCGAAGTGTTTAGATTTACGTGCAAAAATAAAGGATGATCATTGTGCACAAATGCACATCGGCACCCTGATTGCTATCTACTGTATATTGGCCAGTAAGTGACCGGTGTGTGATCGGTTGTTTTTACGGGAAAAATAAATCCATACCTCCACGGATTATTATCGAACTATTGCTGTAGTGTTTGCATTCTGCAGTCTAGCTGCACAAATTAGCTGTTAAACATGCAGTTTTGTCACCCACACACACACTCTACTCTCTCCAGCCACTACTGATACACACTCCACTCTCTCCAGCCACTACTGACAAACACACTCCACTCTCTCCAGCCACTACTGACACACACTCCACTCTCTCCAGCCACTACTGACACACACTCCACTCTCTCCAGCCACCACTGACACACTCCACTCTCTCCAGCCACTACTGATACACACTCCACTCTCTCCAGCCACTACTGACACACACTCCACTCTCTCCAGCCACTACTGACCCACACTCCAATCTCTCCAGCCACTACTGACACACACTCCACTCTCTCCAGCCACTACTGACTCACACTCCACTCTCTCCAGCCACTACTGACACACACTCCTCTCTCCAGCCACTACTGATACACACTCCACCCTCTCCAGCCACTACTGACACACACACTCCACTCTCTCCAGCCACTACTGATACACACTCCACTCTCTCCAGCCACTACTAACATACACTCTACTCTCTCCAGCCACTACTTATACACACTCTACTCTCTCCAGCCACTACTGATGCACACTCCACTCTCTCCAGCCACTACTGACACACACTTCACTCTATCTAGCCATTACTAAAACACACTCCACTCTCTCCAGCCACTACTGACACACACTCCACTCTCTCCAGCCACCACTGACACACACTCCACTCTATCCAGCCACTACTGACACACACACACACACTCCACTCTCTCCAGCCACTACTGATACACACTCCACTCTCTCCAGCCACTACTGACACACACTACTCTCTCCAGTCACTACTGATACACACTCCACTCTCTCCAGCCACTACTGACACACACTCCACTCTCTCCAGCCACTACTGACTCACACTCCACTCTCTCCAGCCACTACTGACACACACTCCTCTCTCCAGCCACTACTGATACACACTCCACCCTCTCCAGCCACTACTGACACACACACTCCACTCTCTCCAGCCACTACTGATACACACTCCACTCTCTCCAGCCACTACTAACATACACTCTACTCTCTCCAGCCACTACTGATACACACTCTACTCTCTCCAGCCACTACTGATACACACTCCACTCTCTCCAGCCACTACTGACACACACTTCACTCTATCTAGCCATTACTAAAACACACTCCACTCTCTCCAGCCACTACTGACACACACTCCACTCTCTCCAGCCACCACTGACACACACTCCACTCTATCCAGCCCCTACTGACACACACACACTCCACTCTCTCCAGCCACTACTGATACACACTCCACTCTCTCCAGCCACTACTGACACACACTACTCTCCAGTCACTACTGATACACACTCCACTCTCTCCAGCCACTACTGACACACACTCCACTCTCTCCAGCCACTACTGACACACACTCCACTCTCTCCAGCCACTACTGACACACACTCCACTCTCTCCAGCCACCACTGACACACACTCCATTCTCTCCAGCCACTACTGATACACACTCCACTCTCTCCAGCCACTACTGACACACACACACACTCCACTCTCTCCAGCCACTACTGACACACACACACTCCACTCTCTCTCCAGCCACTACTGACACACACTCCACTCTCTCCAGCCACCACTGACACACACTCCACTCTCTCCAGCCACTACTGACGCACACTCCACTCTCTCCAGCCACTACTGACACACACTCCACTCTCTCCAGCCACTTCTGATACACACTCCACTCTCTCCAGCCACCACTGACACACTCCACTCTCTCCAGCCACTACTGACACACACACACACACACTCCACTCTCTCCAGCCACTACTGATACACACTCCTCTCTCCAGCCACTACTGACACACACTCCACTCTCTCCAGCCACTACTGACACACACACTCCATTCTCTCCAGCCACTACTGATACACACTCCACTCTCTCCAGCCACTACTGATACACACTCCACTCTCTCCAGCCACTACTGATACACACTCCACTCTCTCCAGCCACCACTGACACACACTCCACTCTCTCCAGCCACTACTGACACACACTCCTCTCTCCAGCCACTACTGATACACACCACTCTACAGCCACTACTGATACACACTCCTCTCTCTCCAGCCACTACTGACACACACTCAACTCTCTCCAGCCACCACTGACACACTCCACTCTCTCCAGCCACTACTGGCACACACTCCACTCTCTCCAGCCACTACTGACACACACTCCACTCTCCAGCCACCACTGACACACACTCCACTCTCTCTAGCCATTACTGACACACACTCCACTCTCTCCAGCCACCACTGGCACACACCACTCTCTCCAGCCACTACTGACACACACTCCACTCTCCAGCCACCATTGACACACACTCCACTCTCTCTAGCCATTACTGACACACACTCCACTCTCTCCAGCCACCACTGACACACACTCCACTCTCTCCAGCCACTACTGACACACACTCCACTCTCTCCAACCACCACTGACACACACTCCACTCTCTCCAGCCACTACTGACACACACTCCACTCTCTCCAGCCACCACTGACACACTCCACTCTCTCCAGCCACTACTGACACACACTCCACTCTCTCCAGCCACTACTGACACACACTCCACTCTCCAGCCACTACTGACACACACTCCACTCTCTCTAGCCATTACTGACACACACTCCACTCTCTCCAGCCACCACTGACACACACTCCACTCTCTCCAGCCACCACTGACACACACCCCACTCTCTCCAGCCACTACTGACACACACTCCAGTCTCCAGCCACCACTGACACACACTCCACTCTCTCTAGCCATTACTGACACACACTCCACTCTCTCCAGCCACCACTGACACACACTCCACTCTCTCCAGCCACTACTGACACACACTCCACTCTCTCCAGCCACTACTGATACACACTACACTCTCTCCAGCCACTACTGATACACACTCCTCTCTCTCCAGCCACTACTGACGCACACTCCACTCTCTCCAGCCACTACTGACATACACTCCACTCTCTCCAGCCACCACTGACACACACTCCACTCTCTCCAGCCACTACTGACACACACTCCACCCTCTCCAGCCACTACTGACACACACACTTCTCTCTCCAGCCACTACTGATACACACTCCACTCTCCAGCCACTACTAACACACATTCTACTCTCTCCAGCCACTACTGATACACACTCCACTCTCTCCAGCCACTACTGATACACACTCCACTCTCTCCAGCCACTACTGACACACACTCCACTCTATCTAGCCATTACTAAAACACACTCCACTCACTCCAGCCACTACTGACACACACTCCACTCTCTCCTGCCACTACTGACACACACTCCACTCTCTCCAGCCACCACTGACACACTCCACTCTCTCCAGCCACTACTGACACACACTCCACTCTCTCCAGCCACCACTGACACACTCTACTCTATCCAGCCACTACTGACACACACACTCCACACTCTCCAGCCACTACTGATACACACTCCACTCTCTCTAGCCACCACTGACACACTCCACTCTCTCCAGCCATTACTGATACACACTCCACTCTCTCCAGCCACTACTGACACACACACACTCCACTCTCTCCAGCCACTACTGATACACACTCCACTCTCTCCAGCCACTACTGACACACACACTCCACTCTCTCCAGCCACCACTGACACACACTCCACTCTCTCCAGCCACTACTGACACACAAACTCCACTCTCTCCAGCCACTACTGATACACACTCCACTCTCTCCAGCCACTACTGACACACACTCCACTCTCTCCAGCCACTACTGACACACACTCCACTCTCTCCAGCCACCACTGACACACACTCCATTCTCTCCAGCCACTACTGATATACACTCCACTCTCTCCAGCCACTACTGACACACACACACACTCCACTCTCTCCAGCCACTACTGACACACACACACACTCCACTCTCTCTCCAGCCACTACTGACACACACTCCACTCTCTCCAGCCATCACTGACACACACTCCACTCTCTCCAGCCACTACTGACGCACACTCCACTCTCTCCAGCCACTACTGACACAAACTCCACTCTCTCCAGCCACTACTGATACACACTCCACTCTCTCCAGCCACCACTGACACACACTCCACTCTCTCCAGCCACTACTGACACACACACACACACACACACACACTCCACTCTCTCCAGCCACTACTGATACACACTCCACTCTCTCCAGCCACTACTGACACACACTCCACTCTCTCCAGCCACTACTGACACACACACTCCATTCTCTCCAGCCACTACTGATACACACTCCACTCTCTCCAGCCACTACTGATACACACTCCACTCTCTCCAGCCACTACTGATACACACTCCACTCTCTCCAGCCACCACTGACACACACTCCACTCTCTCCAGCCACTACTGACACACACTCCTCTCTCCAGCCACTACTGATACACACTCCACTCTACAGCCACTACTGATACACACTCCTCTCTCTCCAGCCACCACTGACACACACTCCACTCTCTCCAGCCACCACTGACACACTCCACTCTCTCCAGCCACCATTGACACACACTCCACTCTCTCTAGCCATTACTGACACACACTCCACTCTCTCCAGCCACCACTGACACACACTCCACTCTCTCCAGCCACTACTGACACACACTCCACTCTCTCCAGCCACCACTGACACACACTCCACTCTCTCCAGCCACTACTGACACACACTCCACTCTCTCCAGCCACCACTGACACACTCCACTCTCTCCAGCCACTACTGACACACACTCCACTCTCTCCAGCCACTACTGACACACACTCCACTCTCCAGCCACTACTGACACACACTCCACTCTCTCTAGCCATTACTGACACACACACACTCCACTCTCTCCAGCCACCACTGACACACACTCCACTCTCTCCAGCCACCACTGACACACACCCCACTCTCTCCAGCCACTACTGACACACACTCCAGTCTCCAGCCACCACTGACACACACTCCACTCTCTCTAGCCATTACTGACACACACTCCACTCTCTCCAGCCACCACTGACACACACTCCACTCTCTCCAGCCACTACTGACACACACTCCACTCTCTCCAGCCACTACTGCCGCACACTCCACTCTCTCCAGCCACTACTGACACACGCTCCACTCTCTCCAGCCACTACTGATACACACTCCACTATCTCCAGCCACCACTGACACACACTCCACTCTCTCCAGCCACTACTGACATACACACACTCCACTCTCTCCAGCCACTACTGATACACACTCCACTCTCTCCAGCCACTACTGACACACACTCGACTCTCTCCAGCCACTACTGACATACACACTCCATTCTCTCCAGCCACTACTGATACACACTCCACTCTCTCCAGCCACTACTGATACACACTCCACTCTCTCCAGCCACTACTGATACACACTCCACTCTCTCCAGCCACCACTGACACACACTCCACTCTCTCCAGCCACTACTGACACACACTCCACTCTCTCCAGCCACTACTGATACACACTCCACTCTCTACAGCCACTACTGATACACACTCCTCTCTCTCCAGCCACCACTGACTCACACTCCACACTCTCCAGTCACCACTGACACACTCCACTCTCTCCAGCCACTACTGACACACACTCCACTATCTCCAGCCACTACTGACACACACTCCACTCTCCAGCCACCACTGACACACACTCCACTCTCTCTAGCAATTACTGACACACACTCCACTCTCTCCAGCCACCACTGACACACACTCCACTCTCTCCAGCCACTACTGACACACACCACTCTCCAGCCACTACTGACTCACACTCCACTCTCTCCAGCCACTACTGACACACACTCAACTCTCTCCAGCCACTACTGACACACACTCCAATCTCTCCAGCCACTACTGACACACACACTCCATTCTCTCCAGCCACTACTGATACACACTCCACTCTCTCCAGCCACTACTGATACACACTCCACTCTCTCCAGCCACTACTGATACACACTCCACTCTCTCCAGCCACCACTGACACACACTCCACTCTCTCCAGCCACTATTGACACACACTCCACTTTCTCCAGCCACTACTGATACACACTCCACTCTCTACAGCCACTACTGACACACACTCCACTCTCTCCAGCCACCACTGACACACTCCACTCTCTCCAGCCACTACTGACACACACTCCACTCTCTCCAGCCACTACTGACACACACTCCACTCTTCAGCCACCACTGACAAACACTCTACTCTCTAGCCACCACTGACACACTCCACTCTCTCCAGCCACCACTGACACACACTCCACTCTCTCCAGCCACCACTGACACACACTCCACTCTCTCCAGCCACCACTGACACACACTGCACTCTCTCCAGCCATTACTGACACACACACACTCCACTCTCTCCAGCCACCACTGACACACACTCCACTCTCTCCAGCCACTACTGACACACACACTCCACTCTCTCCAGCCACCACTGACACACACTCCACTCTCTCCAGCCACCACTGACACACACTCCACTCTCTCCAGCCACCACTGACACACACTCCACTCTCTCTCCAGCCACCACTGACACACACTCCACCCTCTCCAGCCACCACTGACACACACTGCACTCTCTCCAGCCACTACTGACACACACTCCACTCTCTCTCCAGCCACCACTGACACACACTCCACTCTCTCCAGCCACCACTGACACACACTCCACTCTCTCTCCAGCCACCACTGACACACACTCCACCCTCTCCAGCCACCACTGACACACACTGCACTCTCTCCAGCCACTACTGACACACACTCCACTCTCTCTCCAGCCACCACTGACACACACTCCACTCTCTCCAGCCACTACTGACACACACTCCACTCTCTCCAGCCACCACTGACACACACTCCACTCTCTCCAGCCACCACTGACACACACTCCACTCTCTCCAGCCACCACTGACACACACTGCACTCTCTCCAGCCACCACTGACACACACTGCACTCTCTCCAGCCACTACTGACACACACTCCACTCTCTCCAGCCACCACTGACACACACTCCACTCTCTCCAGCCACCACTGACACACACTGCACTCTCTCCAGCCACCACTGACACACACTGCACTCTCTCCAGCCACTACTGACACACACTCCACTCTCTCCAGCCACCACTGACACACACTCCACTCTCTCCAGCCACCACTGACACACACTGCACTCTCTCCAGCCACCACTGACACACACTGTACTCTCTCCAGCCACTACTGACACACACTCCACTCTCTCCAGCCACCACTGACACACACTCCACTCTCTCCAGCCACCACTGACACACACTCCACTCTCTCCAGCCACTACTGACACACACTCCACTCTCTCCAGCCACTACTGACACACACTCCACTCTCTCCAGCCACTACTGACACACACTCCACTCTCTCCAGCCACCACTGACACACACTGCACTCTCTCCAGCCACTACTGACACACACTCCACTCTCTCCAGCCACCACTGACACACACTGCACTCTCTCCAGCCACTACTGACACACACTCCACTCTCTCCAGCCACCACTGACACACACTGCACTCTCTCCAGACACTACTGACACACACTCCACTCTCTCCAGCCACCACTGACACACACTCCACTCTCTCCAGCCACCACTGACACACACTCCACTCTCTCCAGCCACCACTGACACACACTCCACTCTCTCCAGCCACTACTGACACACACTCCACTCTCTCCAGCCACCACTGACACACACTCCACTCTCTCCAGCCACCACTGACACACACTCCACTCTCCCCAGCCACCACTGACACACACTCCACCCTCTCCAGCCACTACTGACACACACTCCACCCTCTCCAGCCACCACTGACACACACTCCACTCTCCCCAGCCACCACTGACACACACTCCACCCTCTCCAGCCACTACTGACACACACTCCACCCTCTCCAGCCACCACTGACACACACTCCACCCTCTCCAGCCACCACTGACACACACTGCACTCTCTCCAGCCACTACTGACACACACTCCACTCTCTCCAGCCACCACTGACACACACTGCACTCTCTTCAGCCACTACTGACACACACTCCACTCTCTCCAGCCACTACTGACACACACTCCACTCTCTCCAGCCACCACTGACACACACTCCATTCTCTCCAGCCACCACTGACACACACTCCACTCTCTCCAGCCACCACTGACACACACTGCACTCTCTCCAGCCACTACTGACACACACTCCACTCTCTCCAGCCACTACTGACACACACTCTACTCTCTCTAGCCACCACTGACACACACTGCACTCTCTCCAGCCACTACTGACACACACTCCACTCTCTCCAGCCACCACTGACACACACTGCACTCTCTCCAGCCACCACTGACACACACTCCACTCTCTCCAGCAACCACTGACACACACTCCACTCTCTCCAGCCACTACTGACACACACTCCACTATCTCCAGCCACCACTGACACACACTCCACTCTCTCCAGCCACTACTGACACACACTCCACTCTCTCCAGCCACTACTGACACACACTCCACTCTCTCCAGCCACTACTGACACACACTCCACTCTCTCCAGCCACCACTGACACACACTGGACTCTCTCCAGCCACTACTGACACACACTCCACTCTCTCCAGCCACCACTGACACACACTGCACTCTCTCCAGCCACTACTGACACACACTCCACTCTCTCCAGCCACCACTGACACACACTGCACTCTCTCCAGCCACTACTGACACACACTCCACTCTCTCCAGCCACCACTGACACACACTCCACTCTCTCCAGCCACCACTGACACACACTCCACTCTCTCCAGCCACCACTGACACACACTCCACTCTCTCCAGCCACTACTGACACACACTCCACTCTCTCCAGCTACCACCGACACACACTCCACTCTCTCCAGCCACCACTGACACACACTCCACTCTCCCCAGCCACCACTGACACACTCCACCCTCTCCAGCCACTACTGACACACACTCCACCCTCTCCAGCCACCACTGACACACACTCCACTCTTCCCAGCCACCACTGACACACACTCCACCCTCTCCAGCCACTACTGACACACACTCCACCCTCTCCAGCCACCACTGACACACACTCCACCCTCTCCAGCCACCACTGACACACACTGCACTCTCTCCAGCCACTACTGACACACACTCCACTCTCTCCAGCCACCACTGACACACACTCCACTCTCTCCAGCCACCACTGACACACACTGCACTCTCTCCAGCCACTACTGACACACACTCCACTCTCTCCAGCCACCACTGACACACACTCCACTCTCTCCAGCCACCACTGACACACACTCCACTCTCTCCAGCCACTACTGACACACACTCCACTCTCTCCAGCCACTACTGTCATTCACTCCAATCTCTCCAGCCACTACTGACACACACTCCATTCTCTCCAGCCACCACTGACACACACTCCACTCTCTCCAGCCACCACTGACACACACTCCACTCTCTCCAGCCACCACTGACACACACCCCACTCTCTCCAGCCACTACTGATACACACTCCACTCTCTCCAGCCACTACTGACACACACTCCACTCTCTCCAGCCACCACTGACACACACTCCACTCTCTCCAGCCACTACTGACACACACTCCACTCTCTACAGCCACCACTGACACACACTCCTCTCTCCAGCCACCACTGACACACACTCCACTCTCTCCAGCCACCACTGACACACACTCCACTCTCTCCAGCCACCACTGACACACACTCCACTCTCTCCAGCCACCACTGACACACACTGCACTCTCTCCAGCCACTACTGACACACACTCCACTCTCTCCAGCCACTACTGACACACACTCCTCTCTCCAGCCACCACTGACACACACTCCACTCTTTCCAGCCACCACTGACACACACTCCACTCTCTCCAGCCACCACTGACACACACTGCACTCTCTCCAGCCACTACTGACACACACTCCACTCTCTCCAGCCACTACTGACACACACTCTACTCTCTCTAGCCACCACTGACACACACTGCACTCTCTCCAGCCACTACTGACACACACTCCACTCTCTCCAGCCACCACTGACACACACTGCACTCTCTCCAGCCACCACTGACACACACTCCACTCTCTCCAGCCACCACTGACACACACTCTACTCTCTCCAGCCACCACTGACACACACTGCACTCTCTCCAGCCACTACTGACACACACTCCACTCTCTCCAGCCACTACTGACACACACTCCACTCTCTCCAGCCACCACTGACGCACACTCCACTCTCTCCAGCCACCACTGACACACACTCCACTCTCTCCAGCCACCACTGACACACACTGCACTCTCTCCAGCCACTACTGACACACACTCCACTCTCTCCAGCCACTACTGACACACACTCTACTCTCTCTAGCCACCACTGACACACACTGCACTCTCTCCAGCCACTACTGACACACACTCCACTCTCTCCAGCCACCACTGACACACACTGCACTCTCTCCAGCCACCACTGACACACACTCCACTCTCTCCAGCCACCAGTGACACACACTCTACTCTCTCCAGCCACCACTGACACACACTACACTCTCTCCAGCCACTACTGACACACACTCCACTCTCTCCAGCCACTACTGACACACACTCCACTCTCTCCAGCCACGACTGATACACACTCCACTCTCTCCAGCCACTACTGACACACACTCCACTCTCTCCAGCCACCACTGACACACTCTACTCTCTCCAGCCACCACTGACACACACTCTACTCTCTCCAGCCACCACTGACACACACTGCACTCTCTCCAGCCACTACTGACACACACTCCACTCTCTCCAGCCACTACTGACACACACTCCACTCTCTCCAGCCACGACTGACACACACTCCACTCTCTCCAGCCACTACTGACACACACTCCACTCTCTCCAGCCACGACTGACACACACTCCACTCTCTCCAGCCACTACTGACACACACTCCACTCTCTCCAGCCACGACTGATACACACTCCACTCTCTCCAGCCACTACTGACACACACTCCACTCTCTCCAGCCACCACTGACACACTCTACTCTCTCCAGCCACCACTGACACACACTCTACTCTCTCCAGCCACCACTGACACACACTGCACTCTCTCCAGCCACTACTGACACACACTCCACTCTCTCCAGCCACTACTGACACACACTCCACTCTCTCCAGCCACGACTGACACACACTCCACTCTCTCCAGCCACTACTGACACACACTCCACTCTCTCCAGCCACGACTGATACACACTCCACTCTCTCCAGCCACTACTGACACACACTCCACTCTCTCCAGCCACCACTGACACACACTCCACTCTCTCCAGCCACGACTGATACACACTCCACTCTCTCCAGCCACTACTGACACACACTCCACTCTCTCCAGCCACGACTGATACACACTCCACTCTCTCCAGCCACTACTGACACACACTCCACTCTCTCCAGCCACCACTGACACACACTCCACTCTCTCCAGCCACGACTGACACACACTCCACTCTCTCCAGCCACTACTGACACACACTCCACTCTCTCCAGCCACGACTGATACACACTCCACTCTCTCCAGCCACTACTGACACACACTCCACTCTCTCCAGCCACCACTGATACACACTCCACTCTCTCCAGCCACCACTGACACACACTCCACTCTCTCCAGCCACCACTGACACACACTCCACTCTCTCCAGCCACTACTGACACACACTCCACTCTCTCCAGCCACTACTGACACACACTCCACTCTCTCCAGCCACTACTGACACACACTCCACTCTCTCCAGCCACTACTGACACACACTCCACTCTCTCCAGCCACTACTGACACACACTCCACTCTCTCCAGCCACTACTGACACACACTCCACTCTCTCCAGCCACTACTGACACACACTCCACTCTCTCCAGCCACTACTGACACACACTCCACTCTCTCCAGCCACTACTGACACACACTCCACTCTCTCCAGCCACTACTGACACACACTCCACTCTCTCCAGCCACGACTGATACACACTCCACTCTCTCCAGCCACCACTGACACACACTCCACTCTCTCCAGCCACTACTGACACACACTCCACTCTCTCCAGCCACTACTGACACACACTCCACTCTCTCTAGCCACCACTGACACACACTCCACTCTCTCCAGCCACTACTGACACACACTCCACTCTCTCCAGCCACCACTGACACACACTCCACTCTCTCCAGCCACCACTGACACACACTCCACTCTCTCCAGCCACTACTGACACACACTCCACTCTCTCCAGCCACCACTGACACACACTCCACTCTCTCCAGCCACTACTGACACACACTCCACTCTCTCCAGCCACCACTGACACACACTCCACTCTCTCCAGCCACCACTGACACACACTCCACTCTCTCCAGCCACTACTGACACACACTCCACTCTCTCCAGCAACCACTGACACACACTCCACTCTCTCCAGCCACTACTGACACACACACTCCACTCTCTCCAGCCACCACTGACACACACTCCACTCTCTCCAGCCACTACTGACACACACTCCACTCTCTCCAGCCACCACTGACACACACACTCCACTCTCTCCAGCCACTACTGACTCACACTCCACTCTCTCCAGCCACCACTGACACACACTCCACTCTCTCCAGCCACCACTGACACACACTCCACTCTCTCCCGCCACTACTGATACACACTCCACTCTCTCCAGCCACTACTGACACACACTACTCTCTCCAGTCACTACTGACACACACTCCACTCTCTCCAGCCACTACTGACACACACACTCCACTCTCTCCAGCCATGACTGGCGAGTTTTTCAGCGATACTCAGAGCGCTTTCCTCCGTCAGCTCTGCTCTGGCGAGTTTTTCGGCGCTCTGGCCATGTCTGAGGCTGGCAGCGGCTCGGACGTCGTCTCCATGAAAACGCGCGCCGTCCGCAAGGGCGACGGATACATGCTGAACGGCACGAAGTTCTGGATCACCAACGGACCGGTGGCCGACGTGCTGGTCGTCTACGCCAAGACGGACATCGAGTGTCGACCTCAGCACGGCATCACGGCGTTCCTGATCGAGAAGGACATGACCGGCTTCTCGACGTCGCCGAAGCTGGACAAGCTCGGGATGCGGGGATCGCCGACCTGTGAACTGGTCTTCGAGGACTGCTTTGTGCCCGGTGAGTGGAGGGGGGGGGGGGGGTACTCACGTCAGTTGAGGGACGGTGGGTTGTTCCCGGGCAGGGAAACCTTGGCCAAGAAACTCGGATTTTTTTTGTGGGGGGGGGGGGGGAGTGAGCGAACCTTAACCCGGCATTGACTGGGGTTTCAGCAGAACGCCATTGACGGGGGGGGGGGGGTAAACGCCCCCCTCCCCTGGTTATCTTCCGAACCAATGATCGCAGCGAGACGCGCAAAGTGGTAATCGAAAGCTCTCAATGAGGCGAATCTAACGCATGCTCAAAAATGTCAAAGTGAGGTCAAATGTCAGGTCAGGTCAAAGGTAAAAATCGGCGTTTTTGAGTATGGGCCATACTTTCCATCCAAAGCCTTCGATTGCGACCATTTTCACCCACAGTGCTGCCAAAGTTATGATACATATCCCGCATCAACTAAAGTGTGATTGTTGGCCAAGTTCAGGTCACAAAAGGTCACTATGTTAAAAATATCTACGAAAGTCATGCAACGCATATTTTATGAGTTATTTTCCACGTATTATTCGATAGTGATGGTCATTTTACCACCTGACTTCATTTATGTGAAGTAAATGTCAATTTTAGGTAAAGTTCAGGTCACCGAAGGTCAAAATGTTAAATTGTTACATCTAATAAAAAAAAAGCATGTTGCTTGACCAGTTTTGTCTCAGAAATACAGTGGTGGCTTTTATTTGTCTGTATCTTGTCAATACAAGCCAAAACACGCAATTTTAAAATATGATGTCATAAGTTACCCATACTTAATTTAGATGTCATAAGTCAGTCAAAAATGGAGATACCAGTTTGAAATTTGGCATGGTAGTTGCCTAGGTATGGTTCTGACATCTCTTCTGTTTTATTTTTTAATATTTTAGGCAAAACAAATATTTTGTGATAACTTTCCCCCAAAAAACGTTTTTTTTAAAGTTTTTTTGGGGGTCAAAAACTATTTTAAAAAACGAGATAGCCAGTTTTTGGCCGTTGCAATTTTCTATCTTTTGGCGTTTTTCGATTGTATTTTGCTTCAAATGTGGCATTTGTACGGCTTGGCAAAGTTTAGCTGATTTTGGTGTAAAACTCGTGTGTAGTGACGTCACTAAATTCGCTATAACTCGAGAAAAAAAATCAACTATTTTTGTTTTGTTTTTGCACTCAAGACGTACAAATTATTTATAGGACGATACCAGAAGTTTCACGTTGATAGCGCTATTAGTTGTTCAGCTATTGAGAACATTCATCAGGGGGGGGGGGGGGTTAAACGCCCCCCCCCCCCCCCAGTCAATGACGGGTTAAGAACGACTCCTAGTTTATCAGCTTGTTAACCCGCGCACTGCAGGGGCTTTGCGCCGAACACGCACTGCAAGGGGGGGGGGGGTGATTTCCGCCCCTTCCCCTGAGATCTCGAAAACTAAGCAACGTAGCGGGAAGCGGAAAAAGGCATTTGATAGCTTCATACGTTTTCTATCGAAAGTATTGCAGTGTTTTTTAAGTCCGGTCAAAATTGAGATCACCAGAGGTCATCAAAGGTCAAATTTTCCAGTTTTTTCTCTCCTGTTTTAGGACATCGCTCCAGAAATTCCCATATATCTCAGAAACGATGATAGTTAGAAACAAAGGGAAAAAAGCAAGCGCCAGCCAGTGAAATTTGTAATCGCTAAGGTGTCCTCAGGTTTGTTCTCAGGTCAATCTCTGAGGTGCCAGAGGCCAAAAATAAAAAAATGCCGTTTTTTGCTAAATGGTGTTTTGCTATTAACTTTTTACTTAATAAAGATAATGGAAAACTGTTTACGACATTGTGTTTATCTTGTCAAGGCGCTTTTAATAATTCATATGGTGACCTTGTTAAGTCAACTTAACAATTTGACCTAAGGTCAACGTCAAGTCGTGACCCAAGTAGGGCATGTTGCATATGGGAAGATGTGTCTCGACGAGACAAACACATTGATGTCTGTTTTACTTCTCTATCTTCATTATGTCGGGAGTTATTGACAAAAAGTGATGGTGACCTCGCATGACCTCAAATGACCCAATAGGGGTCACTGAACAAAACTTACACTTGGATCATCAAGAATATCCTATAATAACATGTTCCAGAAGTAATTGGACTAGTACCATACATATCCTTGAAATAGGAAGCATTTGTATATTTCCCCATTGACTTATTATGGGGAGGTTACGAAATTGACCTGACCTTAGGTCACTGATATCAAAATTCCGAGTGATACGAATTGTAAGTACTGATGCCCTCATGACATCTTGTAAGTTTTAACCTGATCGGTGAAAAACTCTGGCTTTGGCACAACTGCAAACATTGATTTTTGGTGGTGGGGTCACTTGATCTGGTCTGGTGACCTGACCTGAGATGACCCGATAATTTTTTTTTTCTCTCAAAGTGTGCGCAATTGATATCCTAACAGGTGTATCAAAAACCGGCGGCGCTGCGCGCCGCCGTTTTTCGCTATCTTTGAAAAAACCTGAGGGGGGGGGGGGGGCGGAAATCAACCCCCCCCCTGCAGTGCGCGGGTTAAAGAGAATAGTTCACCTTTAACCCTATTTGTAACAGGCTCCTGGCTACCCCCATTTGTAACAGGGGGGGGGGCGGATTCCGCCCCCCCCCCCGGAGATCTCGAAATCTACACGTCCGATTTTCAAAAATGAAACGGTGTTTGCTTCCCCTCAACACGATCTACATTTCTAAATATTAACAAAATCTAAATTTTGGATAGGGGGGCAACAGGGGGGCAAAAACGACAAATTTTAGTGGCATTTTTGATCCAACATAGCTTTTATGTTTATCGACCGATTTTAACACAACTAATAGGAATCGATAGAGATTGAATAGGAAATTGATATATGATGGTGACGTTTGAAAATTCAAAAATCATAGGCGTGTGCAGGTCACTCAATATGGGGGTGAAGTAAATGCGTAATAAAACCATTTTGGATGTTGTTTTTTGATAAATGAAATGGTATGTGATTGTGACATTAGAAAAACTGTTATAAATCATATTTTTTTGCCATAGGCGGTACCAGGTTAGTGAAAAAAGGACAAATTAGAAAAAAATATTAACTGCAGACAAGTTGCTACCCAGCACTATAAATATATGTTACTAATCGTAGATAGTTCCTTTTTGCATGTTGTACTTCATCATAGGCGTATCCAGGATCCACACCGGGGCGGCACAAGACCTTTTGATAAGTATATTATCCGCTATTATGATACTAACTAGTGAACAGTGACTATTTCACTACAACTTCAATTAATATTGCTTACCCCCTTTTTACCCTACCTGGACTCGCCTATTATCTTATAATCGTTCGTAGAGTACCCTGTGGTGCGTGTTTCATTCGAAAACTGCAGTATGTCATGTCATTGTACGCCCATGCCTCTTAGTTTCCTTGCAATAATATGACCCCCTTTCTTCCATTCCTGAGCGCGCCTCTGCCAAAAATGACTTTATTCCCTTTTCTGGCCTCATATGTGCATATATCATTATAAGCTAAACGTCTATTGCGCCGTTATCGCTGGCATATCGTCATCACCATGCCAGTCTCCCCCTTTTCATGTGCCTGAACTCGCCCCTTAAACTCTATATGCAATACATTATGCAAATAATGGAAGCAGAAGCTATCTTTTACATCTTGATAGCTATAAATGTCCCTTACATCGCTCTATTGGCGTCGCGCCAAGCATTGAATACTTCTTGGAACCCCCCCCCCCCTTTCAAGCCCCTGAAACCGCCTCTGCCATGCAATTTTTATGATATTTCATTAACATCAACTAATTTGCACTTCTTGCAATCACCGTAAACCGATGCAACGCTTTCATACTTGAGGCAGTTAGGAAGAAACCCGTGAAGGTCGCATTTCCGTATTATCGCCAAATGTCGCCTCCGAACCCACCCAAAACTGTGCCCTGGAACCGCCTCTGTTCAGGTTAAGAACTCAACATTTTGACTCCAAATTCGGTATTCAATTCTATGAAAAGTCCCAAAATTGCATGGGCCTGCTCCCAGCCGTTCTGGAGATATCTGCGAAAAACATGAGGGGGGGGGGGGGGGGGGTCGAAATCCGCCCCCCCCCCCCCCCCCCTGTTACAAATAGGGTTAACATGGTTTTTTTTAACTGAAATAGCATATTTGTAGAGCAAATCGAAAAACGGGTTATGGTGAAAGAAATACCTCGCTACGCTAAGTAATTTCGACACAGGACTAGTGGACCCTTTTAGAAGAAGAAGTTTCATTTCCCGAAACTTGTTTCGGGTCCTCACAACGGTTGTTTACGTTCACTGAACTCTCTAACATGGAACGCCCATTGCCCGGTAGACTTGTCTAATGCCGGCCGCCATCTTGTCGGTACAAAAAAAGGCGGCCGGGCGCGCGGCCGCCTGTGTTAAACGATGGGGAGGCGGGTACACCGGCTGACATTGTACAATATATTGAGCGAACTACTTGTGGTAGCGCAATATGACTACCACTACAACGTTCCAAATTGGATGGATAATTATTTTAGGTGTTCATATTCTTTTTTCGTGAAAAAATGTGGAAAAAATACAAACACCTAGAATCATTCTCCATTCAATTTGGAACGTTTTAGTGGTAGTCATATTGCACTACCACAAGCAGTTCGCTCAATATTTTGTACAATGTCAGCCGGTGTACCCGCCTCCCCATCGGGCGGCCGCGCGCCCGGCCACCTTTTTGGTACCGGCAAGATGGCGGCCGGCATTAGACAGCCCGGCCGGTAGGGGTCCACGGCGATTGCTTCCCCGTGTTTACGTTACAAGCAGCCTGCGTATATATGCCTAAAGTCCGTCGTTATTGTGTGCAATACTTTCCATATCCAAGCTACCATATGCATGACGTCATAATTGTCATGAAGTATGGCCATAATTGTATGGCCATGAATGAGAAAAGAGAAACATG
>JAXIVJ010003250.1:0-12500 GCA_036785665.1 Chirona hameri | reverse complement strand
TCGTGGGGAAGTCAGCAGATGTAGTTCAGTCAGTGACAGGCGTCGTGGGGAAGTCAGCAGATGTAGGTCAGTCAGTGGCAGGCGTCGTGGGGAAGTCAGCAGATGCAGGTCAGTCAATGGCAGGTGTCGTGGGGAAGTCAGCAGATGTAGGTCAGTCAGTGGCAGGCGTCGTGGAAGTCAGCAGGTGTAGGTCAGTCAGTGACAGGCGTCGTGGGGAAGTCAGCAGATGTAGGTCAGTCAGTGGCAGGCGTCGTGGAAGTCAGCAGATGTAGGTCAGTCAGTGGCAGGCGTCGTGGAAGTCAGCAGGTGTAGGTCAGTCAGTGGCAGGCGTCGTGGGGAAGTCAGCAGATGTAGGTCAGTCAGTGGCAGGCGTCGTGGGGAAGTCAGCAGATGTAGGTCATTCAGTAGCAGGCGTCGTGGGGAAGTCAGCAGGTGTAGGTCAGTCAGTGGCAGACGTCGTGGAAGTCAGCTGATGCAGGTCAGTCAGTGGCAGGCGTCGTGGATGTCAGCAGATGTAGGTCAGTCAGTGGCAGGTTTCGTGGGGAAGTCAGCAGATGCAGGTCAGTCAGTGGCAGGCGTCGTGGGGAAGTCAGCAGATGTAGGTCAGTCAGTGGCAGGCGTCGTGGAAGTCAGCAGATGTAGGTCAGTCTGTGGCAGACGTCGTGGAAGTCAGCAGATGTAGGTCAGTCAGTGGCAGGCGGCGTGGGGAAGTCAGCAGATGTAGGTCAGTCAGTGGCAGGCGTCGTGGAAGTCAGCAGATGCAGGTCAGTCAGTGGCAGGCGTCGTGGAAGTCAGCAGATGTAGGTCAGTCAGTGGCAGACGTCGTGGAAGTCAGCAGATGTAGGTCAGTCAGTGGCAGGCGTCGTGGAAGTCAGCAGATGCAAGTCAGTCAGTGGCAGACGTCGTGGAAGTCAGCAGATGTAGGTCAGTCAGTGGCAGGCGTCGTGGAAGATGTAGGTCAGTCAGTGGCAGGCGTCGTGGAAGTCAGCAGATGTAGGTCAGTCTGTGGCAGACGTCGTGGGGAAGTCAGCAGATGTAGGTCAGTCAGTGGCAGGCGTCGTGGGGAAGTCAGCAGATGTAGGTCAGTCAGTGGCAGGCGTCTTGGGGAAGTCAGCAGATGTAGGTCAGTCAGTGGCAGGCGTCGTGGAAGTCAGCAGATGTAGGTCAGTCAGTGGCAGACGTCGTGGAAGTCAGCAGATGTAGGTCAGTCTGTGGCAGACGTCGTGGGGAAGTCAGCAGATGTAGGTCAGTCAGTGGCAGGCGTCGTGGAAGTCAGCAGATGTAGGTCAGTCTGTGGCAGACGTCGTGAGGAAGTCAGCAGATGTAGGTCAGTCAGTGGCAGGCGTCGTGGGGAAGTCAGCAGATGTAGGTCAGTCTGTGGCAGACGTCGTGGGGAAGTCAGCAGGTGTAGGTCAGTCAGTGGCAGGCGTCGTGGAAGTCAGCAGATGTAGGTCAGTCTGTGGCAGACGTCGTGGGGAAGTCAGCAGATGTAGGTCAGTCAGTGGCAGGCGTCGTGGGGAAGTCAGCAGATGTAGGTCAGTCAGTGGCAGGCGTCTTGGGGAAGTCAGCAGATGTAGGTCAGTCAGTGGCAGGCGTCGTGGAAGTCAGCAGATGTAGGTCAGTCAGTAGCAGGCGTCGTGGGGAAGTCAGCAGATGTAGGTCAGTCAGTGGCAGGCGTCGTAGGTAAGTCAGCAGATGGAGGTCAGTCAGTGGCAGGCGTCGTAGGTAAGTCAGCAGATGGAGGTCAGTCAGTGGCAGGCGTCGTGGGGAAGTCAGCAGATGTAGGTCAGTCAGTAGCAGGTGTCGTGGAAGTCAGCAGATGTAGGTCAGTCCGTGGCAGGCGTCGTGGGGAAGTCAGCAGATGTAGGTCAGTCAGTGGCAGGCGTCGTGGGGAAGTCAGCAGATGTAGTTCAGTCAGTGACAGGCGTCGTGGGGAAGTCAGCAGATGTAGGTCAGTCAGTGGCAGGCGTCGTGGGGAAGTCAGCAGATGCAGGTCAGTCAATGGCAGGTGTCGTGGGGAAGTCAGCAGATGTAGGTCAGTCAGTGGCAGGCGTCGTGGAAGTCAGCAGGTGTAGGTCAGTCAGTGACAGGCGTCGTGGGGAAGTCAGCAGATGTAGGTCAGTCAGTGGCAGGCGTCGTGGAAGTCAGCAGATGTAGGTCAGTCAGTGGCAGGCGTCGTGGAAGTCAGCAGGTGTAGGTCAGTCAGTGGCAGGCGTCGTGGGGAAGTCAGCAGATGTAGGTCAGTCAGTGGCAGGCGTCGTGGGGAAGTCAGCAGATGTAGGTCATTCAGTAGCAGGCGTCGTGGGGAAGTCAGCAGGTGTAGGTCAGTCAGTGGCAGACGTCGTGGAAGTCAGCTGATGCAGGTCAGTCAGTGGCAGGCGTCGTGGATGTCAGCAGATGTAGGTCAGTCAGTGGCAGGTTTCGTGGGGAAGTCAGCAGATGCAGGTCAGTCAGTGGCAGGCGTCGTGGGGAAGTCAGCAGATGTAGGTCAGTCAGTGGCAGGCGTCGTGGAAGTCAGCAGATGTAGGTCAGTCTGTGGCAGACGTCGTGGAAGTCAGCAGATGTAGGTCAGTCAGTGGCAGGCGGCGTGGGGAAGTCAGCAGATGTAGGTCAGTCAGTGGCAGGCGTCGTGGAAGTCAGCAGATGCAGGTCAGTCAGTGGCAGGCGTCGTGGAAGTCAGCAGATGTAGGTCAGTCAGTGGCAGACGTCGTGGAAGTCAGCAGATGTAGGTCAGTCAGTGGCAGGCGTCGTGGAAGTCAGCAGATGCAAGTCAGTCAGTGGCAGACGTCGTGGAAGTCAGCAGATGTAGGTCAGTCAGTGGCAGGCGTCGTGGAAGATGTAGGTCAGTCAGTGGCAGGCGTCGTGGAAGTCAGCAGATGTAGGTCAGTCAGTGGCCGGCGTCGTGGAAGTCAGCAGATGTAGGTCAGTCAGTGGCAGGCGTCGTGGAAGTCAGCAGATGCAGGTCAGTCAGTCGCAGGCGTCATGGAAGTCAGCAGATGTAGGTCAGTCAGTGGCAGGCGTCGTGGGGAAGTCAGCAGATGTAGGTCAGTCAGTGGCAGGCGTCGTGGGGAAGTCAGCAGATGTAGGTCAGTCAGTGGCAGGCGTCGTGGGGAAGTCAGCAGATGTAGGTCATTCAGTGGCAGGCGTCGTGGGGAAGTCAGCAGATGTAGGTCAGTCAGTAGCAGGCGTCGTGGGGAAGTCAGCAGATGTAAGTCAGTCAGTGGCAGGCGTCGTGGGGAAGTCAGCAGATGTAGGTCAGTCAGTGGCAGGCGTCGTGGAAGTCAGCAGATGTAGGTCAGTCAGTGGCAGACGTCGTGGAAGTCAGCAGATGTAGGTCATTCAGTGGCAGGCGTCGTGGGGAAGTCAGCAGATGTAGGTCAGTCAGTAGCAGGCGTCGTGGGGAAGTCAGCAGATGTAAGTCAGTCAGTGGCAGGCGTCGTGGGGAAGTCAGCAGATGTAGGTCAGTCAGTGGCAGGCGTCGTGGAAGTCAGCAGATGTAGGTCAGTCAGTGGCAGACGTCGTGGAAGTCAGCAGATGTAGGTCATTCAGTGGCAGGCGTCGTGGGGAAGTCAGCAGATGTAGGTCAGTCAGTAGCAGGCGTCGTGGGGAAGTCAGCAGATGTAAGTCAGTCAGTGGCAGGCGTCGTGGGGAAGTCAGCAGATGTAGGTCAGTCAGTGGCAGGCGTCGTGGAAGTCAGCAGATGTAGGTCAGTCAGTGGCAGACGTCGTGGAAGTCAGCAGATGTAGGTCAGTCAGTGGCAGGCGTCGTGGGGAAGTCAGCAGATGTAGGTCAGTCAGTAGCAGGCGTCGTGGGGAAGTCAGCAGATGTAAGTCAGTCAGTGGCAGACGTCGTGGAAGTCAGCAGATATAGGTCAGTCAGTGGCAGGCGTCGTGGGGAAGTCAGCAGATGTAGGTCAGTCAGTAGCAGGCGTCGTGGGGAAGTCAGCAGATATAGGTCAGTCAGTGGCAGGCGTCGTGGGGAAGTCAGCAGATGTAGGTCAGTCAGTGGCAGGCGTCGTGGGGAAGTCAGCAGATGTAGGTCAGTCAGTGGCAGGCCGTTGTCACCGCCGCAGTCAACTGGCCCGTTCATACCAAGAACGACAGCCTGCAGCTCGGACGTTCATACCAAGAACGACAGCCTGCAGCTCGGACGTTCCTGACAAGGCTGTGGTCAGCTGCGGCTGTCCCGGATGTCCCGGATGCGTCCCGGATGTACGTCCCGGATGCGTCCCGGCCAGACAGGAAATAGCAGCAGATATAGTTCCCAGCACTGACCACAATGCTGCCGCTGCGCCGGCGGGAAGAGCAGCCGCTGCGCCGGCAGGAAGAGGCGGCGGCGTCAGAGCGAGCCTGGAGGTGGGAGGGAGGGAAGAGGGGGCAGGGGCGTAGAAACAGGGGGCCCGGGGGTCCACACTGGAAACAATATTCACAAGGGTTGACCTTGTTTTGACTTCGTCATTATAAAAACTAACTCATATCTAGGCCAATACTAAGCGATAATCAAGCGAAGGTTTGTGTCGCGCCAGTTCATTACTAGCTGCCTTTGTTTTTGCATTGATATTGAGTTAGTTCCCGTCGCGTTTTAGTCGTACTATTGCAAAGTTTGTATCGAGATGCTTCTGTAACGGGTTTTCGCTTCTGCATGGTTCTGCGCAATTTCGTGCAGCATTGCAACTTTTTTTCTCGATTAAAAAAACAAAACATTTTGGTTAATTTTGGGCCGCTGATTGGAATGACATAAATGTTGAGGCTCTCTGGCTTAATCTGCAACAATGAGAGCTGCTTGCAACAATTTGCAACAATTTGCAACATTATTAAATTTTGCTCACCCCTCCCCCTCCCCCCCCCCCCGAGATCACCCCTCTCCCTTTCTTGAGATCAGGAATCGAAATATAACATTTTCAGAATGTTATATCCCCTTGTTTTCGAGATATTACTAAATGATGTGGTTGCAAATGCAGAATCGAACTAGACCCATACATACATACATTGCTTGTGGTTGTGTTCGCTGCGCGTCCATTTAGCTGTAGATAGTGATGCCAATTGTGTTCCGGTAGCGTAAACTAGCTGCCAT
Source organism: Chirona hameri (assembly GCA_036785665.1). Lineage (NCBI taxonomy): Eukaryota > Metazoa > Arthropoda > Thecostraca > Balanomorpha > Balanidae > Chirona > Chirona hameri. The sequence continues at coordinate 7,427 of JAXIVJ010003250.1, read as the reverse complement.
GTGTGAACCAGCTGCTAGCTGCCAGCCGGGTGGTATTCATTCTGCCAAGTTTGGCCAAGTTACGAGCAGGCATACTGATAGGAAAATACATTGTATTATTTTGACCTCGTCGGTTCAAAGGTCATATAGAGGTCACGTGGATTTCCCCTATTTCCGAAGGGTCCAACCTTGTGGAGCACTTTTACATTAATTGTATTCCGCTAAGTCCATTAGCACAGAGGATATAAGCGAAGTTCACAAGCAATCGTGACCTTGGATGACCACAAAATATGATTCTTGAGGTCACCCGGAGCTAAAAGTGGGTGTGTATGCTTCTTTCACTTGACACTACAGGTGTACCAATGTTCATCAAAATCCGAAAGGATCGGGTACAGAAATCCTCTTTGTTGTGTGTCCAGACATGGAATGGGCTCTAGGCAAGCACTTTTTCCCTTTTTCCCCTTTTCAGCATGCGTCGCAGCCGGTATGTGTCTGATGTGACCCATGTGAGGAGCCATACATTTACAAGTGTGCCCCCTCGGTGAGACCTGTAGTGTTTCTCCTCTTCTGAAGGGAGACTCCTGTGTACGCCCTCTTTTTAGCAAGCCTGACCTGGGTTTATCCACGCCATTTTAACACGGCACTCCTTACAGGGTAAGCTGGCGGACATGTACTGCGACACGAGCGCCTGCCGCGCCTACCTGTACAGCGTGGCGCGCGCCTGCGACCGCGGCCACGTGTCGGCCAAAGACTGCGCCGGCGTCATCCTCTACTGCGCCGAGAAGGCCACCCAGGTGGCGCTGCAGGCGGTGCAGGCGCTGGGCGGCAACGGCTACATAAATGAATACCCGGCGGGCAGGCTGCTGAGGGATGCCAAGTTGTACGAGATAGGAGCGGGAACCAGCGAGGTGCGCAGGCTGGTGATTGGCAGAGCGCTGAATGCCGAGTATAAGTAAGGTGTGGTGGTGGAGTTGTGGTGAAGATAGGTGGCGTTAGTGGTACGGTATAGGTGGCGGTACATGGCCTTAATAGGTGGCGCTGCGAGAACGATACGTGCAGCGCTACTGACGGCACGGTAGGTATAGATGGCGCTATATGTCATGTATAGGTGGCGCCACCTTTGCTTGTGGTGCTGCCAGGTAAATGACTGTGACTGTGTCATGGGCAGATATAGTATTACGTAGCCTTGCTGTGCGTGCTCCGTGATTTGTCCCCGTCTCACGATTTCGATGGATTCTGACTTTACGAATGCAGTAGGAGAGTGGTATTTCCTGATGATATTGTGGTTGTGCTTGCAGCCGGGTGGTAAGGTGCAATACTATATAAAGCGTTGTGTGTTTCGTCCAATGTACGGTGTAGGTACGTGTCTAAGCGTGTTTACATTGTTAGATCTGTGCAAAATAGAGATGGTGTTTCGACACTTAACCATGCTAGACTATTGTAGCAACTAGCATAGTCTAGACATTCGCCCAGACATGTGCTTGTCGAACAAGCAAACAAATAAAACATGCAGATTCAACTAAAAGGGTGTTGAAGACATGACGTCACTAAAACGTTTTTTTTCCCAAAAGTGTTTGGAGGTAATTTATTTTGCTTCTGTGGGAAGTGGTAGAATTGATGGGAGAGAAGGTTCCAAAAATCTAGTGTCGGTATATGTATGTGTTTTTGAGTTATTGAAGAAACAACGGAGGGGGTGCTACTTTTGGCACACGCCCAGCGGGTCGCGGTTTAAACTTCCGAGTCCTACGTTGGTCTATATCGCATCAGCCTCTAAAAACACATAGTTTGAATCACAATATATTTACTGGCAATGACACCGTATGAACGGCGCCGTCCATGAGCTTCGGCGCCAACATAAAAAACGCAACACTAACAACGCAAACACGTGTCGCGGCTCAAACAGCGTCCTACCGACTATGGCAACCATGGCAACGGGCCCTCCGGTACCGGCGACTTCACACGAGCCGTCGGATGAATGCCTTCACGCGGTTATGACGTCACACAATGCCGAATTCAGCCGATACAGTGATGAGGTTCGATTCTTGTCGAATGGAACTCTTTATAACGACTGAAATAGAAGAGTGAACGCAAAGCTAGAACGCAACCTGTGGGATGTGGCTATTTTTGTCGCAACACAATTGAAGGAAATAGTTAACCTTCAACATGGGGTTTTGAACTGAAATAGCAGTTTTGTAGCCCGTGTTGAGAAATCCTTATCTGCAACTTTTTTTTGCTGAAAAGACTCCAGCCGAAGATATTTGACTTTTTGACGAAGGAATGCGGCGCATATATGATGTACCATATCGTCTGAAAGTGCCAGCACTGCATGGAGCATGCGCAGACTAATAACGCACACCATAACATTAATAATTTACGACCTTCTGTTCTGAATTGGCGCGATGTAGGACCATTTTTGAAAAAAAAGAAACTGTATTACAAAATATAATAAAATCGTGTTCTGAAAAATGTTCCGAAGGTGAACTATTTCCTTTAACACGCGCCCTGGAGGGGGGGGGGGGCGAAATCCGCCCACCCCTCCTGTTTTGTTGTTGTTGTAAATATGTCCTTATTTTACCGGGCGATGCGCATAATATTTTAGGTACCTGCCTAAAAATGAACGGCGCGTTATCTGAAGTAAAAACATAGATATCGGCAGAATATGTTTTGAGTTATAGGCCATCAAATTAAAAAAAAAAATCAGCGCCAGACCACACATATCAGCCCTGTGCGGTTCCCGTATACCGGAAAAATGAAAGTGTTTTTGGCAATACTTGCGACTTGTTTGATGTATATTGTTGTGCTATATAGTTTCCAAGGTAATGTTAGGTCAACGAGGTCAAGTCAGGTCAAGTTCATGACAGGTCATTGGAACCGAAGTAGGGTAACTGAAAGGGTGTAATACATGCATATGACTCATGCTTTCTGAACTCACGCTTGTTGTCCTGAGTCCATTCATACCTCGACAACTGCTAATTCGTTGTCATCACTCATCTGATCCCGTCCTCGCCTGAGGCGGTTAAATAATGGAACCGAAGTAGGTCAACTGGAAGGTTGTCATAAATGCAAATGATTCATGCCTTCTTAACTCATACTTTGTGGCCTTGAGGTCATTCCAGACTTGTATACGACTCAAATTTGTTTCTCTCGAACGATTCAATCACGACTCAAAATCAACATTAGTCGATTCAATCACGACTCAATGAGACCTTCATTTGTTTGCATTTGATTCAATCAAAGACTTTGAGTCTGAGTTTTCGACTCAACCGATTCAAAAAGACCTTTAGGCATATCAGTCCCGACTCAATCATTTTGAATCATATAACAACTCAATCACAACTCAAACTATAACTAATGTCTACATTTGCAATTTATAACTGAGAGTGATTTGATAGTGCTGCATTTTATGTATTTTATTTATGTATGGTGAAATTGTTGATGGATATTACCTATATGGTTGAAAACTTGAAGTTTTGGAATTTGGAGGCTTCTTTTAGGCAATTGAGTCGCGAACCCGACTCAGTCAGCTCTCTAAATATTTGTTGTCGACTCAATCATGTTTTCTACCTGAGCTCTTCGATTCAATCACGACTCAAAGCCAAATCCTTAAAAATGTTAGCGACTCAATCAGTTTGAGTCGCAAAAACTGCTGGATTCATGAGTCGCGACTCAATCCGAGTTGAATCGTATACAAGTCAGGTCCATTCCCACCTCGACGACTGCTAATCGGTTGTCATCTGATCCCGTCCTCGCCTGAGGCGTTTAGACAGAGAGCTGACCGCTCTCTGGTTTGTGCTGCAAACTTTGTGGTCTTGAGTCCATTGCCACCTCGACGACTGCTGATCGGTTGTCATCTGATCCCGTCCTCGCCTGAGGCGCTTAGATAACGAGCTGATTGCTATCTGACGCGATGCCAGATAGTGTGCCGGAAACGGCGGGGTTTTCCTTCTACCGCGCCAAAGAGCGACCGTGCCAGAGGGGGACCGCCCCCTCGAGAGCGACCGCCCCCCCCCCCCCCCCCTCCCTCCCTCAAGAGCGCAAGGGGGAAAACCGACGCCTTCGCCAAATCCGTATAGTTGCAAACAAACTAGTATTTGTTAGCAGCAAGCAGCAAACGTCCTGGTGGGTCAGAATAGTTGCATACGTACTAGTATAGTTGTGAACGTTCTAGGATGGATGCAACTGTCCTGACCGGTCAGGATAGTTGTATACATACTGGGCTGTCCAGTACATTTGCAACAATACTAGTACAGTTGCAATTGTACTGAAAGATTGGGCACGGCTGATTGGTGAAAACGATTATTTTTGGCGATTTTCAAACAATGCTTGTCTTGGGGTGCAATAGGGTTCATGATTATATAATGTCATGATCAGTGATCACGTTACTAGGCAACAGTGGTGGTGGTACAGGTCACTGCAAAAGTATTGGTAGGTACTAGTGACTATTCAGCAAATCGCTTATATCTTCTAAACCGTTCGGAAGAATCGTTCGAAATTTTGTGTGCTGGTCGCTGGCTTTGTCTACCTAAATATGAATCGCTCTTTTTTATTTCCCAATCACCCAATTTTCTGGAATTTGCGAACAATCTTCAGAGCCATCTATCGTCTTAGTTCGTAACTTAATTCCTACATACGCCTATGATGCCCCAGCCAGCCATGACCGCACGCGGCCAATCAGCGCTCTCGAATCAGCCGCGCGACTGGGGTTGGTGGAGGTCGGCTGAATGAATGGGGCTCCTGCGTAAAGGCTAGCGCCAGGCAATTTGGTCACGTGGTTTGAACCGTGCGGGCCGGGTCAGGTAGGTCAATGCCCTCTGGGCATGACGCTCGCAGAGTGCCGAGAAGCCGCGAGTTCGGAGCCGGGCAGGCCGGGCTGGGCAGGCCGTGCCCGTAGCCTATGTCTATTTCAGGTGAACGCAATTATCGTCATCGTGTGCGTTATTTTAGCGTGCTTTGCTGACTGACAAAGACGGATTGAATAGAATGTTACGATGAACGGACAAGTAATGTAGGAAGTTGATAGATTTGTAAAGAGGCATATACGAAAGAACAAATCATAGCAATAATAACGGTGGAAGGGGGGGGGGCACCGAAGCTCTTGAAGATGTTTCAAAGAACTGTGGAAGCTACTCCAATATTGGACTATAAACCCAGTCCTAGGTGAATCAATTTTATCTGTATAAGCATTAAAAGGACACATTCCGATAAAAGTATCGTAGATATAGTTTAGACGTTTCCGTAAGGCTTTGTATTTGTGGGGTATCCCCGACCGGTGGGTAGCCCCAGACACCTTAAAATGGAATTACAATTTCTTGAAATGTATTTTTGCCTCGCCTCAAACGTTTATTAGATCCGTTTTGTAATACCTTTGCACCTATGGCGGATGGACAATCATTTCGACTTGCAGCTTATTAAATGCAAATCATTTCGGTTTTGAATATCCTCACAAGGGTATCAAAAGTTATGAGTGTTTGAGAAAATGTCAATGTTCATAATAAATGTACACCATTTCCTGAAAATCGTTGAGACATGCCAAAATATAAAACTATTAACATGAGTAGCTCATTGTGCACGAAAACGGTTTGCTTTTGTCACTCATTTAAAAAAAGAGTGTGCACACCAGAAACTTGCAGCATGGAAAAACAACCAACGAGGTAATATCGACCACAATAACAAGGGTTTAGCTAACCAAATCGATGTCATTTCAATCATCGAACAAATGTATTACCCAAACAATAAGCGACAATCATAGACACGACGATAATACCTTGCAATCATTGCAATCATTGCCGACAGTGCTCACCTTTCTCTGGTAAAGGCCAATTTCCACTAACCTTAAATCTACTTTTTTCTCAACATTACCAACCTCATTATAATATGCTTGTTCGATGTTAGATGTTTTGTTTTCTCATATACGTTTTAGTTTACGTGGTATTTCTTATATGATAAATACATTTGAAGAGGCTCTTACTTGAAATATTTGATTTATACCGAAAATGTTCGCTGTGGGGAATGCCCAACTAGCTGGCAGGTAATATACTTATCGAAAGGTCTTGTGCCGCCCCAGTGTGGATACTGAATACGCCTATGATGAAGTACAACATGCCAAAAGGAACTATCTACGATCAGTAACATATTTATAGTGCTGGGTAGAAACTTGTCTGCGGTTAATATTTCTTTCCAATTTGACCTCCCTTTTTCACTAACCTGGTACCGCCTATGTCAAAAAAAAATATGATTTATAACAGTTGTTTCTAATGTCACAATCACATACCATTTCATTTATCAAAAACAAAACATAAAAAATGGTTTTATTACGCATTTACTTCACTCCCATATTGAGTGACCTGCACACGCCTATTATTTTTGAATTTGCAAACGTCACCATCATATATCAATTTCCATTTCAATCTCTATCGATTCCTATTAGTTGTGTTAAAATCGGTCGATAAACATGAAAGGTATGTTGGATCAAAAATACCACTAAAATTTGTAGTTTTTGCCCCCCTGTTGCCTCCCTATCCAAAATTTAGATTTTATTATTAGTTATAAATGTAGATCGTGTTGAGGGGAAGCAAACACCGTTTTATTTTTGAAAATCGGACGGGTAGATCTCGAGATCTCCGTGGGGGGGGGGGGGGGCGGAATCCCCCCTCCCCCTGTTACAAAAAGGGGTAGCCAGGAGCCTGTTACAAATAGGGTTAACTCGTGAAAAAAACTATTTTTATTTTATTTTTGCACTCAAGACGTACAAATTATTTATAAGAAGGTACGTTGTTGATAGCGCTATTAGTTTTTTTTTGTACGTTGTTGATAGCGCTATTAGTTTTATTAGTTTTATTAAGTTTCACGTTGATAGCGCTATTAGTTGTTCAGCTATTGAGACAATTCATCAGGGGTTAAACGCCCCCCCCCCCAGTCAATGACGGGATAAGAACGACTCCCAGCTTATCAGCTTGCTAAAGACAATAGTTCACCTTTAACATGGGGTATTTAACTGAGATAGCATATTTGTAGAGCAAATCGAAAAACGGGTTATGGTGAAAGAAATACCTCGCTACGCAAAGTAATTTCGGCACAGGACTAGTGGACCCCTTTTAGAAGAAGAAGTTTAATTTCCCAGAAACTTGTTGGGCGCGCGGCCGCCCGTGTTAAAGGGAAATAATGACCTTTTTCCACTAAAATGGAGTTAGCACTTGAAATCGCCAGACGAGACCAAAATATATTGTAAATTCATCACATTTTACATGAAAGCTTTCCTACCGAAAGATATTTCAAGTTAAAGTTGATAAGTGTTCCACACTTTTGACGACAGCTACTTGCAAGTACTTTTGGTCCTCATCAAACTGCGGGCTTTTCCAGTATTGTTTTTTTACGCAATGGAGTGGAAAATATATTGTGCGTTCTACACGTTGTGATTATATGCCCGGCGATCTTCCAAAACTAACAGC
>JAXIVJ010003249.1:32500-96599 GCA_036785665.1 Chirona hameri | reverse complement strand
AGTCAGGTCACAAAATGTCACACTGTGAAAAAGTAATATGAAACCCATGTGACACATGTCTCATGGGTTATTTCAGACGTAGAATCCAAAAATAATGGTTATTTTGACATTTGACCTCAAGGTCAGGTCAAGATCAGGCAAAAAAGGTCAAATTTTGAAATCCAAAATGTGCAATAACCGACACATGTTTACTGTTCAGTTTTGCCACAGCAATCCAATGGTGCAATTTGTTTTTGTGTACGACGTCTAGAAATGTCAAAATTTGCGATTTTTGTTTTAAAATGCGTCCATCACATTAAACACTTATTAGTGTCATTTGGGGGTCAAAAATATAGATATTTGTTTGAAATTCGGAATAGTCACTCATTAGAGATGGTTATCTGACATATCTTCCGGTTTTTTGAAAATTCTTACAATTTTGGATTTTGTAAACTTTGAAAAAAATACAAACGATTTTTTGCATTTTGGGGATTAGAAAATCAAAATTGTGCAAATCCGAGATAGCCATCTTGTAGAGAATGTCATTTCCTTCCTTGTGACGTGCTTTGTTTGCAATTTGCTTCAATACTCACTGTTCTATCATCGATCAAAGTTTCGTCCATTTTGGACCGAAAATGGCGTTACATGACGTCACTAAAACGCTATTTTCGCAAAAACTTCTCGACCGATTTTCTCCAAAATTTATCTGAAGACGTCAAATCGATGCTAGATAAGGTACTGAACGTTTTGCGTCGATATCTAGTGTAGTTTTGAATCTATAGCAAAAACCCGGGAGGGGGGGTAAAATTTACCCCCCAGCGCCGCGCGGGTTAAGAGCGACAGTTACACTGGCCCAGGGGTGGTAAAAGTGTTTCGAGTGGCCCCGACCAAAAGTGGCACATACCAAAATGACCCCCAGCACAGCTGGGGTCATGTTTTTACTTCACATGAATACTCTAACACCTGGCTGCATGCTCACATCATCCCTATATTTTAACCAGCGCCGTGCAGGGGGGGGGGGGGGGTCAGACCCCCCTAAGGTTTTCGAGGATAGCGGGAAAACGGCATCGCGCAGAGCCTCCATTTTTAACACAGCAGTTTGTGCATCAATTGTTCACATTATGTAGGAAAAATCATCGGGTCATCTTAGTTCAGGTCACCAGACCAGGTCACGTGACCCCACCTCCAAAAAACTTGTGGTCGTACCGCAGTCACAGTATTGGGATGATCGGTTTTACACTTACATGATTTCATAAGGGCACATATATCTGCAATTCGTGTATATTGGATTTTTTTTTATATCAGCGACCTAAGGTCCGTTTAATTTCGTGACCTCCCCATTATAAGTCAACGGGGAAATATTCAAATGATTCCTATTCTAAGGAGACGCAAGATAGCAGTCTAATTCCTTCTGGATCATGTATTACAGGGCATTCTTGATGAGCTATGTGCAATTTTGGTTCAGTGACCCCTATAGGGTCAGCCGAGGTCATACGAGGTCACCAACAGTTTTATGTCAATAACTCTCGAGATAAAGACGATAGAGAAGTGAAACCGACACCAATGTATTCATCTCGTTGCGGCTCGTCTTCCCATATGCAACATGATCCACTTGGGTCACCGCCACTTGACTTTGACCTGATGTCACATTTTTAAGTTGACCTTACCTAGTCAATACTAATATGAGTCGCAGTGTCTTGATGAGACAAGCACGATGACGTCAAAATTCTTGCCATGTCGTTAATAGGTGAAAAGTTATTCGTGATAAACTGTTTTTTTAATAGCCTTTTTGACATTTGATGAGCTCTGGAGCCTAAACTTTTGACCTGAGATCACATTTGAGGACACTTCAGCATTTTGTTTTAGATTGAATGTTTCAAGAGCTGTCCATTGCTTATTTCTGTTTGTTCTTAGCTATCATAGTTCCTGTGATATCTGGGAGTTTCTGGAGAGAAGTTCTAAAACTTGAAAATCTGACCTTTGATGGCCTCTGGTGTCCTCAATATCGAATTGAGGAAAAAAATGTCTGAGTACCTTCGAAGGTACTTGTCGAGAGCTTTTTAACCTTTTCAGCGTCTTTCTAGCACTTTTAGTTTCCGAGTTAGAGGGTGGGGTCCCAAGACAACCAAATCCGTTGTCCTGACGATGGACCTCCATTGAAAATGCACTAGTACCCCGGCCCCAGCCCCGGGGAATCTATCGTCCGGATTTCCCGCGCCTTGCCGGGGGAGGGGGCGTTTAGACGCCCTTCTAAGGTTTTTCGAGGATAGCGAAAAACGGCGGGGCGCAGCGCCGCCGTTTTTGGCACAGCTGATAACCCGCGAATTACTAAGGTATATTTCATAACACGAGCTACGGGGGGGGGGGGGGGGGCTATTTTTTGCCCGCCTCGGATCTCCGGAACTACTGGACCGAATGCAAAAATTCAAACGGAATTCGATAGCCCAAAAATTCGATATTAAATGCATAAACAGTTGATAAATCGGTATGATTCGTGTGTCTGACACTTTTAAGTACCTTTCTGAGCTACTTATGACCTTGGGTCAGGTCAAGGTCATCCGAGGTCACGAGGCCAAACTGCAGATTACGGTCATTATGAGTTGTAACACATGTTTATTGGTTTGTTTTTCGTCTAGAACGCGAAAAATGACCTTAAAACATTGTTTGTTCTATATAAATAGAAGTTAAAAAAACGGAAATGCATTTTTTACCCATAATAATGCTGTGAGAGGTGGTCGATTTTTGTCTTTTAAAGGTCATAAGTCAGTCATTTTTTTTAAAGATATTAGCTTCAAATATGATACACATATTCACCGAACACGTCTTGATTACATGTACTCCGTTTTCTGGATAATTCTGATTTTTTTTAGCTGTAAAAAAATGGATTTCTCAAAATTTTGAATAAAAAAACTCACAAACCCTAAATATCAGTTTGATATCCCTGTCTATTTTAAGTAATTTGATTTAGGACAATTGAGTTTATCTCAAACATCGTACCTTTGAAAGCGTTTTCCGCAAACCATTATTTTGCAACAAAAACCTAAGAACATGACGTCACTTTGACGTCATTCCCGGTTGACCTATCATAACCTGATGTTTTTTTTCCTTTTGCCAACATGTGTAGAATTGATGTGAGAGAAGGTACTGCAAGAGATGTGATATGTGTCTGTCGGTCTGTCTGCCGAGAGTGACGATATTGATGTGTTTCCCTGCGACAGCCGGATGTGATCTGTGTCTGTCGGTCGGTCTGCCCTCCGACAGCCGGATGTGATCTGTGTCTGTCGGAATGTACTAACCACGGGTCATCTCAGGTCAGGTCACCATGCCAGGTCACGTGACCCCACCTTAGAAAAAAGTGTGCGGTCGTACCACAGCCACAGTTTTTGGCCGATCGATTTCGTACTTGCAGGATTTCATAAGGTACCTACAATTCGTTCATCTCGGATTGTGTTATATCGGTGACCTAAGGACGGGTCAATTTCGTGACTTCCCCATTATAAGTCAATGGGGAAATATTAAAATGCTTACTATTCTGAGAATACGCATGATATCAGCCCAATTCCTTCTGGATCATGTTATTATAGGCCATTCTTGAAGACCCAGGTGGATTTTTGGTTTAGTGACCCCACGTGTTGAATCTATCGTCCGGATTTTTGTTTTCGTCGGATTTGTTATTATTTAAATGTAAATGTAAATTATTGGCAATCAAGAGTTGAACCACAACTGCTAATTTAACAATACAAAAATGTACATACATACAGACGTGATGAATATGATGATTAACTCGGCAGTCACTGGGGTATATTCTGTAACACGACTCACTGTGGGGGGCTCTTTTTAGCCCCCCCCCCCTGGTATCTTCAGAACCAATGATCGCATCGGGACGCACAAGGCAGCATTCGAAAGCGCTCAATGAGATAAGCCTAACGCAAACTTAAAAATGTCAAATTAAGGTTACATGTCAGGTCACGGTCAAGTCAAACGTCAAAATCGAGGTATTTGAGTTTATGGACAATACTTGCCATCCATGGCCTTCGATTGCGCCTATAATCACCCAAAGTGCTGTCAAAAGTATGATACATATCCCACATGAATTAAAGTGAGATTGTTGGAAAAGATCAAGGTCAAGGTCAGGTCACAAAAGGTCACTACAAACAAAATATCTACGAAAGTCATGCAGCACATGTTTTATGAATGCTTTTACGCGTAGAATTCGATAATGGTAGTCATTGTATCACCTGACTTCATTTACGTGAAGATAGTGTCAAGTTCAGGTCAAGTTCAGGTCACTGAAGTTCAAAATTTGAAATTGATAAATCTAAATGAAAAAAGCATGTTTTTATATCAGTTTTATCTAAAACAAACAGTGCTGGCATTTTTTTGTCTATATCCGGTCAATAAAAGCAAAAAAACGCAATTTCAAAATATGACGTCATGATTTACCCATACTTTATATGCCATGACAGTCAAAAAAGATGATATCATTTTGAAATTTTGTATGGTAGTTGCCCATATGTTGTTATCTAACATATATTCCGTTTTTTTCAATATCTTTGAAAAATTTGATTTTGTGAGCATTTTTTCAAAAAAAGTTTTTTGTGAAATTTTTGGGGTCAAAAACCAAAATTTGTGAAATTTCGAGATAGCAGGTTTTAGCCCTTGCAATTTTCTACCTTTTAGGGTTTTTTTATTGCATTTTTCTTCAAATGCAGCATTTGTACGGCTTGGCAAAGTTTAGCCGATTTTGGTGTCAAAATCGTGTTTAGTGACGTCATTAAATTCACTATATCTCGAAAAATTTCTGACGATTTTTTCCCATTTTTTCTTAAAAGGTGTAAAAATGATGCCCGGAAAGGTACTGAAATTTTGCTGTCGATATCTGGATTAGTTATTGAGATATTCCTGATATTCCTAAGGTGGGGCTAAAAAAAGCCCCCCAGTGACTCGCGGGTTAATACATCTAAAGTGGTTTTGCCGATCAGTATTTCTAAGGACATGATCGCTTAGTAAATTTTCACAGGAATGACATAGTTATGATTTTTGCTGGCGTTTTGACCCCCGAGTACTTCATGAGAAGAAGCAGTTTGTCCCCGACCTTATCCATAAGGCCAGCACTCTTTACCACCCCTGCTGACTGGCCCACGCTCAAAACGCTTCATCGCCAACACTAAACCGCTCTCTAGGCGGAGAGGCTTCTTGAGATGGGCAGCCATGGCCCATGATATGGGTAGCAAACAAGCACATATTTAACGCTATGCGACGGGAACTAGCGCGGCACACGGCACGGCACGGCACTCACACACTCACTCACTCACACACAGCGCACACACACACCCACACCCACATGTGCACACACTATTACGACGCACACCAATACGACGCAGACGATCCAGGTAAATACAAACTGTTTTTTGCACAAACACGTCACGAAATTAGGATTGCGTCTGAAATAATCCCTTCATAACACCAATCTCACTAATGTAGAACAGTTTCAGCCCTGATTGCACTGCGTCGTTGGCGCGAAGTACGGATCACCGCACGCACAAGGCACTGAAAATGGCACCGACTGCATCCAACATTTCAATTTCCAACGGCAACTGCATTTAATTAGATACTGCGCATGCTAGACCAATCACGCTGCGACTGACAGTATATCAGGCTTCGACTAACAGCCTAGACTATAAGTACTCTGGCCTAGACCAAACAAAACCCACACGCGCGCGCCCATTCGCCGCCGCCTTCGACTCCAACGCGGACAAAGCCATAGCCGAGCCGCTCAGCGTCCAATCGCAACAGCTGACGTAAACATACCCGTCTATGGCGAGTTGAAATACACGGAGCAAATAATTTGATACCCGTCGGTAAAGTGTACGGTGGAGGATACAGTTATCCCTACCTGTGTATGTCGTAAAAGACATAAAGACATAAAAGAAAAGTGCAACAATGAGCCTCTTGGGCCCATCCGAGGTTGCATCCCACCCCACCCACACCCACACCCACCCCCACCCCCCCCCTCCACCAGTCTCGCCCCTTCAAATCAACTTACTCTACCTGCATAAAAGAAGGCTAATCCCACGAGTATTTATGAACTAATCCCTTCTCTGTAAAGTATTTATCTAATCTAATTTTGAAGGAAGCAAGTGTCACTGCATCAGCGACATCCCCTGGTAGCATATTCCAATGTCCTACAACCCTTCTACTGAAAAATGACTGTCGTAGCCTAGTCCTACTTTGTTTCATAATGAGTTTATGCTGATGACCTCTACCTCGATTTTCCCTATTGAACTCAAACATACCCTTTAAATATCCAGAATGCTGACTATTTACAAATTTGAAGACTTCAATTAGATCTCCTCTTAGCCTTCTATATCTAAGTGAAAACATACCCAATTTCTTTAATCTATCTTCATAAGGTAAACTACCAAGACAATTAACCATTTTTGTTGCCCTTTTTTTAACTCTTTCTAACAACCAGCAATCTTTCTCATATGTTGGAGACCAGGCTTGTACACAATACTCCAAATGTGGTCTAACGTACGCACAATACAGTTTTGTTATTACCTTTTCACTCTTGTAGGAAACATTTTTGTTAATGGCCCCTAGCATTCTAAGTGCCTTTTTCCTAGCTTCTACAACCTGGTCTGACGCTGATAGTCTATTGTTTACCACGACACCTAAATCTCTTTCCTTCTCAATCTGCTCCATTTTCTGCCCACCCATTTCATACCTATGTTTACCCATCCAGCGTGCATAATCTTACATTTACTCAAATTGAATTTCATCTGCCATGCTTCAGACCACTCAACTAGCTTGTCCAGATCTGATTGAAAAACATCCTGATCATGTTTTCCTCTAATAATCCTGACAACTTTTAGATCGTCTGCAAATTTCAAGACTTTGCTGTCTATACTGTTCTCAATTGCATTCACAAATATTATAAAAAGCAATGGGCCCAGGACTGAGCCCTGTGGAACCCCACTGAGAACCTCCTTCCATTGTGATTGGCACCCATTCAATATAACCCTTTGATGGCGTCCTGAAAGCCACGTTTCTATCCAATCCAGAATCTTGCCCCTGATCCCATGAATTTTAAGTTGCAACCCCAGTCTTGTATGGGGGACTTTGTCAAATGCTTTACTGAAATCAAGAAAAGCTACATCTAGCTGTTTACCCTGATCAAAGCTATCTGTTGCAACATCCAAAAACTCCAGAAGATTAGTTAAACAAGAACGGCCCTTCCTAAAGCCATGCTGTGCATCCTTGATGAGTTCATTTTGCTCCAAGAATTCAACAATCTTATCTTTGATGATTGATTCAAGCACCTTGCAGACTAATGAGGTCAGACTAACTGGTCTATAGTTTTCCTCTTTACTTCTATCTCCCTTTTTATGAATAGGAACAACATTTGCTCTTTTCCAATCAAGTGGAATTTTACTATCTGCAAGTGATTTAGAAAATATTATGGCTAATGGAACCGACAACTCCCTTTCAGATTCTCTTAAAAGTCTAGCATGGATTTCATCAGGTCCTTCTGCCTTGTTAGGCCTTACTTTCTTTAGATATTCTAGAACAAGTTCACTACTTATGCCACCTAGCTCTCCTATAGTCTCCTCTGTCTCTAGCTCAGGCTGAAGTGCTGCAATACTACTCTGGTCCTCGATAGTAAAGACAGATTGAAACTGATCATTAAGCACTTCAACCATTTCACTGTCCTTGCTAACTAACACATCATCTACCTTAAATGGACCTATATTTTTGGAAACTGTACTTAACTTATAAAAACTGAAGAACTTCTTACTATCTGCATTACAATGTCTAGCTAAATCAAGTTCCTTTGCCCTTTTAGCTGCTCTGACCTTTTTCTTAACTGAATTTCTTGCATTCTGGTAGGCCTTCTGATTTATATCTAGTGAAGATCCCTTCAAAATGCCAAATGCACTTCTTTTAGCTTGTATAGCACTCCTTACTTCTGGGGTAAGCCAAACTGGATTGCCCTTGGTTCTTTTACGTTTGTGCCTGAGGGGTATATGCCGATTTTGAATTTGGCTTAATCTAGCTTTGAAAACATTCCAGGCCTCACATGCATCTAAACCTGCCAACTCAACGTTCCATTTTATCTGTGCGAGGTCATTTCTAATACCATCAAAATCAGCCCGGCTGAAGTTTGGAACCATAATAAGGTTATCTTTGGGCCTCATTTCTGATGAGATATTGAATTTAACCATATTGTGATCACTGGTTCCTAGACCTGCACAAATACTTATGTCACTAACTAGATCACTGTTGTCTGAGAATACAAGGTCTAGAATGGAGCAATGTCTGGTTGGCTCTGTTACAAACTGATGCATGAAAAGCTCCTCTTCAAAGATTTGCCTATACAACCTACACTCATTTGTTTCCTCTGCTATACTTTCATATCCTCTTAAGTTAAAATCTCCCATAATAAGACACTGAGCCCGAAAGTTCCTACGTATTTCCTCACAAATATCTTTGTCTGTTTCAGCTTGGGAGTTCCTTGGAAGATTCCCTGGTCTGTAAAATGCACCTATCCTCAACCTTCCTCTGTTTCCTGTACCAATTTTAATGTCAAGCCAGATTGATTCTACTTCTTTTACTTTACTAGAATCATCAACTCTAGTAGTGCAGTACAGGCTATCTACATATACAAACACTCCGCCTCCCTTCCGTGATTCTCTGCAGTATGAGAACATGTTATACCCTTGTAACTCGAAATCCTGTAGCCTATCCCTATTATACCCCTCACTAACCCATGTCTCGGTTACACAAATGATATCAGGCTTTTCAAGGGCAACATAACACTCAAACTCATCAAATTTAGACCTAATACTTTGGGCATTCAGCAACACACATGTGATCTTATACTTTGAGCTGACTCTACTAATTCTGAGGGAATTATGATCTACTGTCCTATTCTGACATGAACTTCTACCAATGCTTACTTCCTGATGCCCTAGTACTAGCGTCCCTGAATCCCCCCCCCCCCTCCTACCTAGTTTCCCTGAATGACACTTCTGTAGGCATCTCCCAAAGCCCTTGCCCCCTCATCCGATAAGTGAAGCCCATCCTTCATATAGTACCTATGCCACTCATAGAACTGATCCCATAAGTCTACATAACTAAGCCCCATAGCTGAACATAAGTTCTGAACTGAGCTGTTCACAGACAGAGCTCTCGAGTACCACTCCTCACTGGCTCCACAGCGAGGGAGGATGCCCGTCACAATGACTGGTTTCCTGGACTCCTTCAACCTCTGCAGCAGGCTCCGGTACTCCGCTACTATTTTCACACTCTGCCTAGGTCCTATGTTGTTCACCCCCACCTGTATTATAACTGTCTCCGGGCTACTCCTACCAAGTTCTGCCTCAATGACAGGGCCCATATCAACTACTCTTGCCCCCGGTTTGACTATACATCTGTCCCTCTTCCCACAGAATGTTCGCCTTAAGGGCCTTACCCTTGAGTCCCCAACCACTAAATGCTGAATCTCTTCCCTGTCACTTTCAGCTGCTGACTCTAACGCACTGAACCTATTTGCTATTGTAACCTGCTGATGTTCCCTGGGGCTGTACTGCCTGACTCTACCCTGAACTTGTGTCCATCCCTCCTGATCCCCTTCCCTCTTCCTCCTCCAGATTCTGCTACCACCCTCCATTACCCAGCACCCCTCCTCATCCTTACTGTCTGTGGCCCTAGCATTACTTTCCACAATGTTGAGTCTCCAGAAACGTGACCCTCCAACACACTTCCAAACCCCAGCCGCACTATCCACCTTTGCCTTATCCTCCTCCCTTATGCCCCTATCAGAACTACCACTGGTCCCTGATCCTGTAGGCTCCTTTTCTGACCCCCTAACCACGATCTGCGCATACGTTCCTTGGTCAGGAGCTACACCCTCCTGCGTCTCATCTCTACACCTACACTTACTTAACTGCGCCTCAAGCTCCGCTACTCTAGCCTGGAGGGCCTCTATCTCTGCTACCTTCTCCTGCATCCTAGTCATGCTCATTTGAATACACTAGTAACTTAGGTATATAACTTAGGTACTATGCACTTTTCAATACTTTACTAACTTAACTTAACTTTTTTTTTCTTTTTTTTTCTTCTTCTTCTAAACATTAACTAGATCTAGGTAAAGCTAGTGACACAAATCAGCTATGAGTGCACCTAATACTAGACTAAATATCTAATCCTTAAATAAACTGAATACTAAATACACCTTAATTATCCCTAATTTTCTAAAATATCTACTTATCCAACCCTGCAACTAATAACACAAAAATAAGACTAAGACAATTTTGGCGCACACAAGCTAGAATGAAAAGTAAGAGGTAACAGCTAACTATGAATGCTTAAAAATAATACCTAAACGATCCACAAAACTAAATATCTAATCCTTATATCTAAATATAATGTGGTTCCTCAAAAAATACACAAAACAACAGAGCTATCCAACAGCTACTTAGCTTGGCTAAAGCGGGGTTCAGAAAGCTAGGTCAGAGTGTACGTGCTTTCGCCGTACGAGTATAAGTACGACCTCCTTGTGGCGAGTAGTTAAATTCACGATGCTAGCGATCACGGGCGCCGCAATCTTCCGAAACGACAGTTTGGGAGGGGGGGGGGGGGGCTGGAGGCATTCTGAAGTCGATTATTTTCATGTAGCGACCATAGGCGTAATGTTAAAATCCCAAAATGTGGGGGTGGCAGCTTGCCCCCCCCCCCCCCCCTCCACTCCCAACTGCCCCCCCCCCCCCCGGTTCCTGCGTCCTTGCTAGCGATCCGTGTTTCTGCGTTTAGAGTGTATGCAGACTCGGTCAACACAGATATCACCTTTGTTTGCAGGTTAACCCTATTCGTAAAAGGGAGGGGGCGGATTCCGCCCCTCCCTCCTCATTTTTTTCGCAGATATCTCGAGAACGGCTGGGAGCAGGCCCATGAAATTTCGGGACTTTTCCCAAAATATATTCTCACATATGGCGTCAAAGTTTTGAACTCTGAATCTGAACAGAGGCGGTTCCAGGGCACGTTTTTGAGAGGGTTCTGCGGCGACATTTGGCGATAATACGGAAATGCGATCTTCACGGTTTCTTCATAACTGCCTCAAGTATGAAGGAGTTACATCGGTTTACGGTGATTAAAAAAAAAGTGCAAATTATTTGATGTTAATGAAATATCATAAAAATTGCATGGCAGAGGCGGTTTCAGGGGCTTGAAAGGGGGGGGGGTTCTTGGAAGTATTCAATGCTTGGCAGGAAGCCAATAGAGCGATGTAATGTGCATTTATAGCTAACAAGATGTAAAAGATAGCTTCTCTTTCCATTATTTGCATAATTTATGACATATAGAGTTGCAGGGGCGTGTTTAGGCACATGAAAAGGGGGTGACTGGGATGGTGATGACGATATGCCAGCGATTACGGCGCAATAGACGGTTAGTTTATAATGATATATGCACATATGAGGCCAGGAGAGGGAATGAATATTTTGTTTTGAAGAGCGCGTTCATGAATGGAAAAAAGGGGATCATATTATTACAAGGAAGCTAAGATGCATGGACCTACAATGGCATAACATACTGCAGTTTTCGGATAAAACATGCACCACATGGTACTTTGCGAACGATAATAAGATAAGAGGCGAGTCCAGTTACAGTAAAAGGGGGGTAAATAATGTGAATTGAAGTTGTAAGTGAAATAGTCACTGTTGACTATTAGGTATCATAATAGCGGATAATTTACATATCAAAAGGTATTGCGCCTCCCTAGTTTGGATCCTGGATACGCCTATGATAAAGTACAACATGGAAAAAGGAATTGTCTACGACCAGTAACTTATTTATAGTGCTGGGAAGCAACTTGCCTGCGGTTAATATTTGTTTCATATTTGACCTCCCTTTTTCACTTACCTGGTACCGCCTATCGCCTATAGCAAAAACATATGCTTTATAACAGTATGTTATAATGTCATAATAACACACCATTGCATTTATAAAAGAACAACATAAAAAATGGTTTTATTACGCATTTACTACACCCCCCATATTGAGTGACCTGCACACGCCTGTTTTTTTTAAAGTCACCGCCATATGTCAATCTCCAATTAAATCTCTAACGATCCCCATTAGTTGCGTAAAATCGGTTGATAAACATGACAGCTGTGTTGGATCACAAATACCTCTAAAATTAGTAGTTTTTGCCCCCCTGTTGCCCCCCTATCAAACATTTCGATTTTGTTTATGTTTTAGAAATGCAGATCGTGTTGAGTATAATCTAACGCCGTTTCATTTTTGAAAATCGGACGGGTAGATCTCGAGATCTCTTGGGGGAGGGGGGGGGGGGGGGGTCCGCCCCCCTGTTACAAATAGGGGTAGCCAGGAGCCTGTTACAAATGGGGTTAAACAAGCAGGTAGCCAGCATACCTGGAATGTTTTACCTGCACTTTACGGGTGAGCCTGCCTGTACCATACCCTTGTGCAAAAGCTAACTCACCGTGGCCAGACCGAATTGTTTTCAGTGAGTGATATAAATTTTGGAAATCGGAAGATTAAGGGGTCGAAAAAAAACGTTAAACATTTCAAAATTGTCTTTAAATACCCCAAAATCGCCCATTTTATAACCGCGGTTTCACGACACGAATACAGTATTTTCGACATAGCACACTTCTTCCTAGTTAATAGGATTGTGCTTATTCCAAATATAGCAATACATTTTTAGTTACACAATATTTGGTGGTCGAAAAATCACCAAATATTTAACATTTTTCTATAACCATCCCAATATCACTTATTTTGGCACGGCGATATTGCATGCCAGCACTGTTTTAATCTTCCAGAAATGTAAAAATGAGATATACTTAAACGGATACAACATAATCTTCATGTATTTCCCTTTTATTTAATCAGTTGCATGAGTATTTGCTCTTGTATAGGTATGTTTAGTTCTTTGGGACTTCATCACTAGGTATGCACGACGTATAACCCTTACCGACACAAGTGGCTATCTAAAGAGTTTGTCGCATCAAGACAAAGAAATTGTATCTGATGAGTAAAACATCAGTCGTCGTGGCATTGCATGTTTCAACACATTGCCAACACAACACATTCTTGACAAAAAGTTTCCTCCCAAAATGGCTTCGAATTTAAGTGATGCATGTGTCACACATACGCTTACAGGCCCACATTAGGGTTGACTTCTTGGCCGTGGCACCTGCTTGCGATGGTCCAACCCACCTTCAGTAAGAATATCGCTGCACAGAGCCAGCACTAGTGTATAAGTTCGCACTTCGCAGCTACCGAAGATACTTGTTAAGCTCAGCTAGTGCTGTTATGGCCACCTCTTCGTCCGCCACCTCATAGGTAGTGTATAGAGTACTCAGGGGTGTAGCTTCTCCATACAAGTTGTGGGGGGGGGGCTGAGCTTGGAAAAATCGCTTAACCCTATTTGTAACAGGCTCCTGACTACCCATATTTGTAACCCTGGGGGGGATCCCCCCCCCCCCCCCCCCCGCCCGAGATCTCGAAATATACCCGTCCGATTTTCCAAAATAAGACGGCATATTATTCCCCTCAACACGATCTACATTTCTAAAAAAAATGAAAAAATCCAATTTTTTATAAGGGGTCAACAGGGGGGCAAAAACTACAAATTTTAGAAGTATTTGTGATCCAACACAGCTGTCATGTTTATCAACTGATTGTAACGCAACTAATGGGAATCGATAGAGAATGAATTGCAAATTAATATGTGCGGTGACTTTTGAAAATTCAAAAATCATAGGCGTGTGCATGTCACTCAATATGGGGGTGAAGTAAATGCGTAATAAAACCATTTTATGATGTGTTTTGTTTTAATAAATGAAATGGTGTGTTATTGTGACATTAGACAAAATAGTTATTAAAAATATTTGTTTTGCCATAGGCGGTACCAGGTCAGTGAAAACGGGAGGTCAAATAGGGAAAAAATAGTAACCGCAGGCAAGTTTCTACCCAGCACTAAATACTTGGGAATAGCGCTAGACTCACGTCTCACGTTTGTCCCACATTTCCATGACTAAGTTCAGAGATGCACTCGACGTATTCATATTATGAAATCATTAGCCGGTCGGGAGTGAGGCGCAGACCAGTACACTCTCCTCCAACTGTATACCTCTCTGATACGTCCAATACTGGACTATAATGCATTCTTATTTGATGACATTTGTTCCTCCCAAAATTAAAAACTTGCAAACTGTCCAGAATGCTACCTTGCGCATAGTGACCGGCGCCAGTCATAGGTGAAAAAATATGTTCCGACGCGCCAACGCACGTCGGTTTCAGTTGATTGTGTACCACCGTACCGTGAGTTAGCAAAACGCTGCTGAAGATAACTACGCATCTCAAACTAAAGATGTGAAGAGCGCAAAAACATGACAGGATCTCAGTCATCTGCAATTTGGATCAGCATTAGAATATCAGCGTAAAACATCATGCATACATACACTGTCAAAATAGTGTGTTTTGATTTAGTGGCAGCGCTCCTCAAGCCAAGATTTACAGCTGAAAAAAAGGGTGTATATGGAAGCGTTCAAAGTTGTAGCATTCAATGCTTGTACCATACAAAACAGCACCATCCAACGATTGCGACATCCAAATTTCGCCCGGGTAGGGAACATCGTCATGAACCAAGCTAGCAGCAGCCAAAATCATGGTATCCAGCCACATACAAAGTAGTGGCAACCAAAGCTTGCGACCTCCAAAAATAGAACACCGAGGACATCTACCTTCCGGGAACTATTGGTTCAAATATCGCCCGGTAGATGTCTCACCATAGCCGGTGGTGGGACGAAACGCTAGTTGAGTGACAGCACTTGAACACTGTAGAGTGGTGTACAGTGGAACCCGACAGTGTCAGTGGCGCCGCTGCGGCGGCGGCACTGACGGGCCGGGCGCGGCGGCGCTCCGTCGCACGCGGGTCTCAGCCGCTCGCCCGGCAGCGACGGGCTGTCCGCACTGGCGGTAGCCTTGCCTGCTGACGGGAAAAATGTTCGCTTCTGCTGGGCCATGGGAACCGTAGGAGCCCGTATATTTCCTTCGTGTTTTAGCTGGGTCTGCATTGATCTGGGTATGACGATTTTAGTGAGTAGATTTTCGGTACATATGGAGCATATGGTATATATTATCAGGGTGTTTAGCTGTTTTGCCAGCTGGAGTAGGGATTTTGGACCTCGCTTAGATACGGTAAGTATATGTATGTACCTACAAACCAGTACAACGCCCTTATTGGATCGGGAACCGGGCGGGCGATTCTTCAACGTTATTTTCCAATGTGAAGGAGCACTTTGTTTTGTTTTGACCTCAGTTGACATAAGATGACCTTGTAGGGGTCACTGAGCAACAGTTGCCTAGGGTCATCAAGAATGAGCTATACAAACATGATGCTGAAATAATTGGTCTGATGTAATGCGTATTCTCTGAATGGGAGGGATTTGCATATTTTCATATTGACATATAATGGGGAGGTCACGGAACCGACCTGACCTTACGTCACAGATATACACAAATCCAAGATATGCGATTTGTAGGTACTTAAGCCTAATTCAATTATGTGAGTTTAAAACTGCTCGGGACAAACACTGTTGCCTGGGCACGAATGTGATTTTTTGGGGAGACTTAATGCGACCTGGTGACATAACCTGAAGTGACCCGAAGTAAAAAACATTGCAAAATGTGGTTAATTGATGCCCGAACAGGTGCATGACAATTTGTTACAAAGACTAAGACAGAAAATCTGACAACAGGTTATCATGACCGATCAGCAAGCTGTTTGAACAGAAATGCATCAACATAGTCTAACAATGTCACATTCACACCAATCGTTTTTTGCGCTCTTTAATGAGACTGTGCGTATTTCCCAGAAAAACCGGCTTACGTACCTATACTCAAATACACAATGCATCCTGCTCAATAGAGACTGGTACAGTTTTGAATCATGCCACTTGTAGCCAGTGCAATATAGACCAGTAGAATACAACTAACAGCCACTGAATCGGCTCCAACGACCACCGTCGTCACCAGAGGTGCAGAAACCTCCTCACCTGTCACATACTTGGCATTGATACATGATTTCTGTCACACGGCTTTTACATAAATGCCCCCACCCAGGGGCTTCTCATGAACTCGTATTTCACGCCACGCCGTACACCTCACTCCTGTAACACACGTAAGAGTAGTGGCGATTTTGGGAATCTTTTTGTTATTATATACATACAAAAGAGCACGCATTCTTAATTTGGTCAGCTCAAGTTCACAATTTTCGATGGCCGCAAAATCGTCAAGACAATCCAGTTTCGTTTCATATTCCTTTAATTGCAAACCATTTGACCAATAATCCGGCACCATTGCCAGTCAATTAGCGCCAATAGCCGATGGTAGACGAACAATAACAAACATATTGCTCAAAGATGAAACATTCTAGAGCAAGATAAAAACCAACAAACGTCACAAAACGGCAATGATAAATGAAATCCATCCAAGGACCATAACTGGTGTTGGTTACCACCAACACCACTTACTTCAGTCCCGACCACACATTTGTTTCGCACTGGGATGCTTCGACAAAACAGAGACGGGGGTAGCTAACAACTCACATACACAAAGCAACTTCGAGAGCTCATGCCCCGAGTCAACGGGACGTCCCGCACACCCTGGATTCAGTTCCTACGATACTTATTTGAAGCTCCACAGACACGCTTTAGAGTCGGGGGCCTTTTTGTGGCGCGATATCACTGTCCCTTCCATCGACTGTCCGATAGAGATGCTCCTCCTGACACACCTGAAAGTGTCCTGACCTGAGAGACTTCGCTGGACACTATTCGAGAGACGGTCAGCCCGACACAAGGACGGTCCGTTTCACCGCACCACCAGCTCCTGAGCGGCGTTTCCATGATTGAGCTGGCGGTGATCTCCAAACACTTCGCCGATGATACTTGCCATCGACTCGACCACACTCTCCGGGGGACTCAGAAGCCAAAGGCGCGTCACAAAATCGGCGAATGCTTTAAGGTGGTGGTTCTGCTGGTGGTCGCGACTCGCCAACAGTTTCCACAGCTGCTGACTGGTGCACGAGCGGTGGCGGCGGAGCAGCGGTAGAGCAGCCCGGATGTCGACCTCAGACGGGACAGCGGAGCGCGGAACGAGCTTACTTGCAGCCAGCCTGTTTGCCGCCTCTCGCACGAGACAAGCTGACACCGGCACAGGAGCGTTGGACACTGCCAGCTGGTGGAGGTCAGCGACCAGGCGGATATCTGGAATCCTTCTCTCCACGGTGGTGTTCGCCGTCCCCTTGTCGGATCCACTCTTGTCGTAGCCCTTTGCGCGGTACGAAAGTCGCTCCATCAGCTTGGAACAAATTATGACTATCTTGGCGACCTGGCAAGGACGTAAAATTACTCATTACAATCACGAAGAAGCACACAAAAACGAAGGTTATAAATGCATCATGTCTCGCTTTTCTACATTTAGGATAAAACAAAAGTTAAAAAGAGCAAACGAACAAACGAACGCAAACAAAAGGTGATACTTATACTTAAATGATTATACGAATAGGCTAAAACATGATGCTTTATATTTATACAGCAACAAAGTTGTTTGATTAGCACACACAAGCCTGCAGTCAAAAAGTGAAGTGCTGGCATTGCATGCTAATTGTCCAACTCTTAAAGTTTACAAAGTGGAGGGGGGTGCATTTTAGTGCCCCCCCCCCTAAGATCTCCGAAAGTATGAGAGCTAGAATGATGAAACTTACAGGGTTGGTAGGTGCTATGATGATTTACATTTTCTGAAATTTTCTTGACCTTCAGTCAATATCTGCAAGGTCCAACGAGGTCATGAAGGTCAAATCTGGCCAAATATCACAATTTTGGAAATTTGACCTCTGTGACGTCACAGATCACCAGAAATGTGTTTAAAGTTGTTTCCGGGGATGCACATTGACATTGTCTACCGAATGGCGTTTGAATCATTCCGATCCGACTGTTGGTTCCGAAGATATCGATTTGCCGACCGCGATTCTGGCCGCCATCTTGGACTGAAAATCCATATAACTCAAAAATGTATCGACCGATTTCGATTTTTGTTGCGTCAAACGATCTGCTATTGAGTTGGCATTAATGTCTCGCAAAAACCACCGCTCTGTTGCGCTTCGTTTTCGAGCTATTCACGAAAAACATGTGGGGGAGGGGGCACAAAAGTGCCCCCCCCCCTCCACTGCGCGTGTTAAAACAGTGCACTCCAACATATTTAAATGTCCAATCCATGAGCCCTCTGGGTGACCCTTGTTACCATGTGGCTTCACAAGTCATATTCGCAATGTGATTTTTTAGTTACTTAAGCGTGAACTAACACTTACAGGAAATAAAATGGGAAAACATGGAAAATGCCAATCTGAACAACAATATTCACATCATGGAGCAAGTGTCTATAAGTTAACAACAAACATCTTTTCACTTATATTTCAGCATTTTACAGCACCTCACATCACTTCAGTACAACTTTGGAAGTATGACTTGCAGTTTGGGAACCTATGATGAGTACAATCTCCTTTTTTCACAAAATTTCAAATTCAACACAAGCTTTCTGTACTTGTGCAGAACAAACTCAACTTTATCTTTGGACTTAACCCATTTAAAGAAAATAGTTTGTCAATATGACACAGCCATTCTTCATCTGCCCTGCACATGCAACATGTTCCAGTGCACATCATGTTTTGCTGATTATTTTTGGATTATACATAACAACATTCCAGAAATGTTGAGACTATCTGAGAGAACATGCTTTAAAGTACCAAATGGAGCAAGTCACAAACATTGAGAAACCCTTGAACCACAATTTTCCCTGCTGCATGTCTGTTATTTGGGATTGAATGCCAGTATACAAAAATGCTGAAATTAACAATTTCACCCTTAGACATTTTTTTACCCAAAGTTATTGGTTACAGCCCCTAGTCATATATTTATGGTGCGACATAATAATCACATAATCCAGAAGGGGAGGGTGCTTGAGGAAAGCATGCAAAACTGTTGTAACTCACTGTTTTAGGTTTTTGGAAAGTTAGATATACTTAACTTTATTGTTATTTCTGGATGGCCACAAATCTGTATCAACATGCCACAAATGATGGTCAAATTAAGTGTGAAATGTTGCGTGAACATGGGTTCTCTCATCTGATAAGTGGATGATCAGCTAAAATTGATATAGGTAGTATAAAGAAATGAAATGTAGTGCAGGATTGGGTGTAACTACCCATAGTCTAGTCCAGAAATGGGAAAAAAACTGACACTTTTAACTTCAAGGTCTAATTATATGATCTGATAGAAAGCGAGCTGCTTCTCAACTCTCACAGAAGCTTGAATAAATGTTGACCCAATTTCGATTTGGTACAGGGTTTCTGACCCTGCAATATTACAACAAAAAAAATCAAAAGATAATTTAGACCAGAAGCAAAATATGCTGCATTTCAGTTTTTCAGTTCCTTATCAGGCTTCTACAACATAAACTGATGACAAAATTAACTCACAAGTGTTGCAGGAATGTTTTGGGACTAATATGAAAACATTTAATTGATCAGGTCATGAGCAATTAAGTGAGCTGAATTTGTTCATTTTACAGCTGAAGTCTGAAATAAGGGTGGTTTACTCGGTAATAGTTCAGTAATTCACCTCCCCAGTTTATGATATTCTTGAGGTCCCTAAAAGAAGAAGAGTAGTCAGCTGACAGTAATATTACGACAGACTGAAAAGTGGGTTATCTTTGACTACAAGATAATCTGGGGGGTCCAGGGGGGTGACAGCCCCCGGTAGGTTCTGCAGCGCAGCAAGCGAAGAGTTATAAACGTGGGTCCCTGCGACCACAATTGCTGTAAAGGTTAGGTCAGGTTTAAATATGTATCGTTTTGGTGACGTAATGGCTTTGGTATTACTGGTACACTTTTTGGTAATAGTTCAGTAATTCACCTCCCCAGTTTGTGGTGTTCTTGAGGTTCATAATAGAAGAGAGTATTATTATGACAAACAGAAGTGTACCAGTAATACCAAAGCCATGATGTCACCCAAAAAACGTTTATCAGCGACATTTCAACATCACAGCGACATTTTCATATTTCTTCCAACGAAGCTGTTATTATTAATAGGCTAGGCCTAAATACATCAGACTACTTCTTTATGCCATAGGGTTTGGTTTTGTCTATAAGATGGCCTGGGGTGTCTGGGGGGTGACAGGTGACAGCCCCCTCCCCCCCCCCTGTAGGGCTGCAGCGCAGAGCGAATGTGAGCGGAGCATTATAAACGTGGGTCTCTGCAACAGTAATTGCTGTAAGGTTTGCATAGGTTTGATTAAGTTATTATTGGTGACGTCATAGCTTTGGTATTACTGGTACACTTCTCAGTTTGTCATAATAATACTGTCGGCTGACTGTCCTTCTATTAGGGACCTCAAGAAGAACCTTAACCTAGGGAGGTAAATTACTGAACTATTACCCACTTTTCTGTCTGTCATAATAATACACTTCTTCTATTAGGGACCTCAATACTACCATTAACTAGGGAGGTGAATTGCTGAACTATCCCGTTTACCCTACATTAAGTTCCACAGATCATTATTACTTTTATGTACCCAGATGAAATCTCACCTTCAGATGATCCTGGTCTTGTGTCAGTGTTGGGGCCATCAGTGTCCATCTCCACCTCATCCACATTCGTCACGACCCAATCACGCCAGCGCCCTCCATGGCCAAAAGCATTGTTCTGAAAAACGATTGTTTGACCACGATGCATCACGGCATTGTGTCGCTGGAAGCTGCGTCTTTGGCCATCGTAAGAACAGCCTGGATAGCCGCAATGCATTTTCTCCCTTGATGGAGGCACACGCACTGGTCCTGGGGCATTTCTCCCATCGCTGCTGGGCTCCATCTTCTCTGTCACACTCAGGATAACTAAACAACTGTCACAGCTCCGGCGTGACAATCCGCCACCTTCACGCCGACTTCGCGATCGAGCAATGGGCGATTTCAATGGAAAAGACGTCGGCGTGACAGAATCCGCCGGGAAATTGCAGCACCCCGAATGCTTAGAACTCTGGCGCAGATATGACGAGTACGCAATCTGCTTTGTGCATAGGACCAATCAACATAGAGAAAATTAAGGATATATGACGTCACGCGCTATTCCACATTTGGGAACAGAAACACACTAATTTGCTGCAAAAGTTAGATAAATGATGTGCCCGTCTGCCGTACTGCCACATTCCAGATTGTCACGGTTTTCATTAGGTGGCATTTTGTAATGGAGCCTGTGTGGATGATAGTTGTCACGTTTCCACAATTTTTTCAGCGTATCTGGCACATACCCAGGTCGGCGAGTTGGGAGGTTTTTGCACCTCTGGTCGTCACATGGATGCTCAAAATGAGAGCTCAAAATGAGACATTGCGTATTTCCCAGAAAAACCGGCTTACGTACCCATACTCAAATACACAATGCACCTTGCTCGATAGAGACTGGTACAGTTTTGAATCATTCCACTTGTAGCCCAGTGCAATATGGACCAGTAGAATACAACTAACAGCCACTGAATCGGCTCCAACGACCACCGTCGTCACATGAATGCTCAAAATGTTCGCGTTTAAGCCGGCGATCCACTAATAAAACGTCTCTTGGGTTGGTTTGAAGCTGTAAAATGACATCGGTTACTCGAGGACTAACAAAACCCGTGCCCTCCCGCCCTCCCGTCCCGCCGAATTCTGGTAGCCGTTAGGTGTTGATGAAAGATACATATGGGGTGATGATGTGAGGGCGGCAGACCCAGAGCGGGCGGGTATCACATTACACCGTGAGAGAACTCGCGGTGGTGCCGAGGCGCGCCGAGCGCCACCGTACGTGTTAGGTCGCTTTGCTAAGTTGTAAGTTGGAGTGTTAATCTGCGATATGATTGGCCTTAACGGTTTGCCCGGCTTGTGTTTTTACATTGCCATATGCATAACCAGGAGAATACTCACCAGTTATTTTGACAACATGTACACCGCCATTCACCGCATTATCACTGACAATAGCACGATTCACTTTAGTCTTGAGTGCATTAGTAGTTTTTTTTTTGATAGGTGCAAACTTGCTTTCGTCTCCCAGTATGTTATGAATTTTCTGTAAATACTTATCGCGATCGAGGATGACGAAAACAGAAGACTTATCGGCCTTCCGTATGACAATTCTTTCATCTTCTCTGAGCTGTTTTGCTGCCTCTCTTAGCTCTTTCGTCAATTATTAGCTCTCTACGAATTTCCCCGTAGTTTGGCGCCTTCACCTATGAGCTCATTACGCAAATTCGGACTAACTTCAACTTTCTTATCTTTTTCAAGTCTGAGAACATCTTGGTAGAGAAATTCTAACTCCGCCTTCTTCTCAGTCGAATTGGTGGGCGATTGAGTATGACAGTTAAGTCCAAGGTTTATGAATTGATGCTGCGCTTCGGTGAGATGCACAGAAGACAGATTGACGTAGCCTTGCTTGCTCTCACGAAGTTTGAGATCACCGCCATATATGCGTGAAAGTTTCTTGGAGACCTTTGCACGGCTACGTCAATATGTCTTCTGTGCATCTCACCGAAGCGCAGCACCAATTCCTAAACCTTGGACTTAACATACTGGAATGCAGGACATACTGGGAGACGAAAGCAAGTTTGAACCTATCAAAAAAGACCCTACTGATGCACTCAAGGCTAAAGTGAATCGAGTTATTGTCAGTTATAATGCGGTGAATGGCGGTGTACATGTTGTCAAAATAACTGGTGAGTATTCTCCTGGTTATGCATATGGCAATGCAAAACACAGAAGCCGGGCAAACTGTTAAGGCCAATCATATCGCAGATTCACACTCCAACTTACAACTTAGCAAAGCGACTTAACACACTCATAAAACCGTACATACCAGCACAGCACTCTATAGAATCAGTAGAAGAATTTGTAGATATCTTGCGGGCTAAGAGGCCACAGGGCGACATAGCGTCTATCGACGTGGAAAGCCTTTTCACTAACGTTCCAATCGAGGATACCATCAAGATAATTCTTGATGAAGTATACGATAAACGTAGCAACAACCTGCCTCCGTTAAAGCTATCTAAAGCGCTCTTAGAGAAGCTGTTACGTGCCTGCACCACCGAATCTCTATTTCGCGGTCCAGATGGAAAACTGTACTTGCAAAAAGAAGGTGTGGCAATAAGTTCGCCTCTGGGGCCACTCTTCGCTAACTTCTACATGTGTTTTGTTGAGAACAAAGCTTTAAAGGGATTATACGGGTTTTCCCCAGAATAATTGAGTTACATAGTAAAACGTACTTATAAAGGTGGTAAAAGTCCCACGGTAGCCACATTTTTCTGGAAATGACCTCTTCTGCACATAAGGACATTCCAAAGTGCGCGGTGATGCCACCGCGTATTTTCTGCAGGACCGGCTGAGGCAGAGCCAGTCATCTTTTTATGCTAATAAAAACACCTCACGTATGGCATATTTCCGGTAAAATAAGCAATATTTGAAAGAAAATAAACTTGTTTTGTTCCAACGACAGCAGCAGTTACCTAGTTTTCCCATAAAATTCTATATTTTTCATGAATTTTCATGCCAAAAAATGAATACGCCACCACCAAATTATCAACGCTAAAGGCCAGAGAAAAGAAAACCACAAAAACACATAACTTCAACGAACCGTGTGTAGTAATACAAGGTCCCGTCAGTTTTGAATTGCATAATAATTTTGTTATCCAGTGTAGGACTTTCAGATAATTCCAAATATAAAGTGAGCGTGATAAGAGCCATTGTGAGAAGAGTAATATAGTAGATATGCTCTACATGCTCTGCAATATAATAGATATGCTAGATATGCTCTGCAATATAATATATATGCTCTACATATGAACTTTTACACTCTGAATTTTGTAGAGTAAAGGAGGTCTTAGTGAACAACGGCTATTCAAATAAGGCAGTAGATACGGAGATTGAAGCGCAGCTAAATAAGTATGTCAATCAGTGCCATGCAGGGTCAAACAACGTTCTACTCTATTACCGTAACTTGATGAGTTCAGCGTACAAAGTTGACGAACGAGTCGTACGTAGTATCATACAAAAGAAGGTGAAATGCATAGACAAAAACCAAAAAACTTGAACTTATCATATACTATCAAACAAGAAAACACGAAACTTAGTATTAAAAACAATCTCAACACGAGTAAAGACAAGTTGAAGTGCACCAATGTGGTTTATCAATGTATATGTCCACACGAAGATTGTAGGCTTCGTCAAGAAATCTACATTGGTGTCACGACAACTTCGCTCTCTAGAAGACTTACGATGCATTTGATGGATGGGGCACCAAAAGAACCAGGGACTCGTCTAACATGTTAACTAGGGGGGAGGGCAACCCCCCCCCCCCCCAGTCAAGGCAAACAACGGCCACTGGGGGGGGGGCAAGTTTAAACAGGTTATAATTGTTGGCGAGATGCACATTTGAACAGTTCTGTCCAAGTTATAGGCCAGGGATGTAGTATCCTATTCAGTTGAGGTGGCCTCAACCTCCCCCCCTCAACCTTAACGAGGAAGTCGATCAATACCGGGGACAAATCTGTATTTTTGTGGATTTCCAAGGTACTTTAAGCGACTTTTCCAGCTCAGCCCCCCACTTTTCTGGAGAAGCTCCACCCCTGTTATAGGCCATGCGACCAGCTGCACACACATATACATATATAGTTATTGTAACTGATTCATGATAGATGTTGTATAATGACAATAATAACTCAAACCATGTTTTATATTATAGGACATGGGTCGCAAAGCTTTTGATAACAAGTATCATGATCATTGGGAGATGCTGCAAATGAAAGAAAACACACAGTAGCGGAAACCGACGCAGGTCAAATACGTCTATTTTTCAATAAAAGCATGTGCATTGTTATATGACATTATCACTGCTAGTTTTGCCGAATTGATTCCATTTTTGAAAATCGCACAGAAGCTCTTAAAGGGAGATAATCACCTAACACCTTTGTATTTTGTTAGCAACAATTTATTTCGCTACCGTTATGGTATTAAAATGATGTGATCT
Source organism: Chirona hameri (assembly GCA_036785665.1). Lineage (NCBI taxonomy): Eukaryota > Metazoa > Arthropoda > Thecostraca > Balanomorpha > Balanidae > Chirona > Chirona hameri. The sequence goes on along the minus strand of JAXIVJ010003249.1, from coordinate 71,490 downwards.
AAATTTAAGAATTAAATACAATTATTCCCTAATTCAAAGTTGGAAGTTTGGGAAAATTAATGATCGGTATTTTCCCTCCACTATTGGAAAGTACAACATCTGGGCACTTTTGCATCAATATATTCAACGTTGTTGAATGGGCACTTATAAACAAATCGCCGATGCTAAATAGGTTGCAGTCCGGGGTCAACCTAAACTGCCAATTGCAATGCACTTTTTTCAAATGATTGTTGATTGTTCATAAAAGTTTGGCACATATTCGCAAAAGATAAGAGTGCAGGAAACATATTGCATACCTTCATGATAAATAACAATGCGTAGGGAGGCTAATTTACTGAATTCGCTACCGAGTACTTGCTGAGTACCGACCGATATAAGCGTGGCTCGCTTGTCGGTATGAAACTGCCAATATCTTTCGGTAGGAATGTTTATAGGCAAAATGTGATGAAGTTACATCATATTTTGGCCTCGTCTATCGATTTCAGGTGCCACCTCCATTTTTGTGGAAAAAGGTGATTATCTCCCTAAAGATAATCACTGTCCCAGTTTTCAGCATATATTTTGGAGCTTAGATGAACTGGACAAAAGGATGGATTAGTGTTGGACATTACTCCAAAACATTAAACCAAGTAACATGACTAATGAATGAATGTCATGTCATATTCATTTGAACCTTCCTGTAAGTAACACCAATAAAGTGAAAAAGTATGCATTTTTAAACTATGATGTAAATTTCATGGAGGTAGTGTCGTACCCAGGATTCACTCCAGAAGGGGGGAAATTTTGTATGAGGGGGCATAAGCCATAAGGTACCCACACACAACAAAAACCTCACCGGATTTGGCCCACTTTATTTATAGAGGGGCATATTTTCAAAATTTGCATAAAAATTAAAAAAGTATTCATTTTTTTCGAAATAAAAATGGAAGAAGGGCCCCTTCGGACCCTTTTTCCAAAGGGGCACATACGCCAAAGGGGGGCGCGTACGGACCTTCAGGGCGGGGGGGGGGGGGGGGGGTAATTGCCTTGCTTGCCCTCTTCCTTGGGTACGCACAAAATTGGCACAAAATTGACACATTTCCTTACATAGACGACAATCTAAGAAACTTTTGCAAAGGAAAGTTTTTTAATCAGCTATCAATGCATAAGCAAGCAAAATCCGATGAGTTTTCAGAGTTGTGTGATATTTTTTTGGGAATTTATTACATATCGAAACGTGGCAGCTAACGCCCATCCTCGTGAGCGATTTTCTTGGCATTAGCAACAAGTGTCGTAGCTTTAAGCCCAGGCTACACTATGCGTGATTTCCTGAAAATCACGTGCGTGTTATCCGTGTTGTCGGGATTTGCGTGACAGAGAAAGTTCAGCTGATAGTAAATGCATTGTAAATGCACTGGCACATCACGCAGATCCCGGATGAAACGTCAAGGAAATTCCGCAGACCCGTCACGGACGGAACGATGAAAAGTTCAAAATTCTGAACTTGTCGTGTTTTCCGAGATTGCGTGTTGCAGGGGTTTTATCATTTTGCTTGATTTCGCGTATGTTTAGGCCTATACTAGACCTAAACATTAATAATTTGTGCTGAGTATCGTGGCGGAAGATGAATGAAGAAACGTTTGAGCAAATTGTATGCAGTGGTTTATCGATTAAAACAAATGCAGTGGTTCATCCATTTTCCTTGCGTGATTTGCTTGACCGGCAGATCCCGGACGTCAAGGAAGTTCTGCAAACACGGAGAACACGCGCGTGATTTCCTTGACAATCACGCATAGTGTAGCCTGGGCTTTACCATTAGCTTTCCCACGGTCTCGATGTAACACTCCCCATTCTGCCGGTCTGTACCAGCCACCCTCCTCTCCGCCCGACAGCTGCCGGCCGATGCGAGGCGACGTCGGGCCCAGTGTGGTGTCAGATGTCTATTCGCATAAACATATTCCACTGTAGCCGGCTTGCGTGCCAGAGTGACTACGTCATCACCCCGCTAGTCCCTCCATCTAGCGGGTTTCACTGTAACTAGTAGTTCCAATATGACCGCGCCAGACCGTTTTGGATGGCGCAAGCTTGACTGCCACGGCTTTGTATGTGGCTGTATGTTACGGTTTTGGATGCGGCGAGTACCATTTTGGATGCGGCGAGTTTGGCTCATGAAGATGTCCCCTACCCGGGCGAATTTTGGATGTCGCAAGCGTTGTTGGCTGCGGTTTTGGATGGTACAAGCATTGAATGCTACAACTTTGAACGCTTTGATAGTTCCCCGAAAAAAAAACACCGCGACATCGCGGCTGCCCCATGTTTAGCCCCATCCGCATCGCTGTCAGTTCGGTGAGTCAGCTGAGACAGCGACAATTATGGCGCTGTTTGTGCCAGTAACGACGTGATTCAAATACGTTTACATACAGGTGTTGACCAAGGCCTTGGTTGACTGCTTCTAGGTGACGCAGTATCGTTTGGCTGCATATTGATATTGAGCCAAAACCTTGACATTGACATGGGGAAAACTGTTAAGAAGGCTGTCGGAAAGTGTCAGTGTAAGCCTAATAATAAATTGAAGTCGGTGGAGCATAGTGGCCAAATTCAGTGAGTTGGGGGAGGGGAGGGGGATGACAAAATTATGGCATGTTTCCAGATGCGATATCATAGAATGGGAGGTGTCCAGCTCAAAACATGGAAATTATTACCTTATTGTCATGTTTTTACACCCGGAGACCTCCTTCGTCCTATCATTTTTTTTTGGTATAAAACAAACAATTGTGTCATCCCTCTATTCCCGAAATATCTTAATTTGGACACTATGGCGTGGAGTGTGGAAAGTAACTGCCTCCGTCTAGAAAGCATGCCATTTGCGACCACTGGGTGGCGCCAGCGACAAGAATACCACCACCACCAGGTAGGTAACTGCAGTTATGCAATTTATGCAAATTATAATTAATTGCTGCCCTTTTGTGACATTTGCCAGCAGCTTGGTTGTACTTTCCAGGTGCTCCAGTTTCATGTAAATGTACTTTGAAGGACAGATAAAAACAGTCTTAGTAGGTACAGGGACCTGCAGTGGAGATGCTATGGTACACATTATGGTCCGGCTTATCTTCTCCTCTAGCGTACGTTTGACTGCAAATTAAGAAACTGCAATAAATGCATTCAAACCACATTACTGAGAGCTTAAAATTGACATATTGATGCATTGGCTCACCACTGTCCTTATCTATTGGCTGAATTTAAGCAAAAATCCATTTTCATCCGCAAAGAGCTAAAAATGTATTTTTTCTTAAAATCAGCCAATAGATATGATGAGCCAATGCATCAATATATCATTTTGAAGCTCTCAGTAATGCAGTTAAATGCGTTTATTGTTGTTTCTTAATTCGCAGACAATCATATGCTAGAGGAAAAGATAAGCCAGATCTTAGTGTGTACCATAGCAACTGCGGGTCCCTGTACATCTCATTGGTCCAGACGTGTCAAGATCCTAGGCATCCAGGTCCTATGGATTCAAGATCCTAGAAGGTAATGCTAGCATTGCTGTCATTTGTCCAGAACCAAAAATAATAATGGTGTTTTCTATATTATTTGCGGAATATTTAATGATGCCTTGATTCCATTGCATCAAATAAGCAACACATCAATTGTTAAAAACTAATTTCCAGCACCCAGAAAAGCAGCAAATGACATTGGCGTATCCAGAACGGTGGTTTGAGGGAAGGGGGGGGGCAACGGTGGTTTAGGGCAAATTCCAAAAATTAGCACACAATTTTAAAAACTCATCGGACTTACCTTGCTTATCCATTGATAGCTGATTTAAAACAAACTTCCCTTAGTAAAAGTTGTTTAGATTGTCTTCTATATCAGAAAATGTGTCAATTTTGTGCCGATTTCAGGCAGTTCGGGGGCCATGGCCTCCAAGGCTAGTTGTACCCCCTGGATCTGCTAGTTGCAGTGATGTCATCATTGAATGTGGAAACATTATCTTGCATCCTTGTAACAATAGGTACAACACATATCAGTAGACGATGCAATGTCACATGGTTCTGGAGTACAATTATTCAGACACCACCATCTTCATGTGTAGCCATTGGCTTGGGGAGACCACGAGTGGTTGGGGGGCGGGGGAATTTCCAAAAATTGTCACAAAATTCAGAAAACTCATCGGATGTCGCTTGCTTATGCAATATGCATTGAGAGCTGATTTAAAACAAACTTTCCTTAGTAAAAGTTGCTTAGATTGTCTTCTATCCCGGCAGTCACTGGGGTATATTCTGTAACACGACTCACTGGGGGGGGGGGGGCTTTTATTAGCCCCCCTGGTATCTTCAGAACCAATGATTGCAGCGGGACGCGCAATGCGGCATTCGAAAGCGCTCAATGAGAGAAGCCTAACGCAAACTTTAAAAAATCAAATTAAGGTCACATGTCAGGTCACGGTCAAGTCAAACGTCAAGATCGAGGTATTTGAGTTTATGGACAATACTTGCCATCCATGGCCTTCGATTGCGCCTATAATCACCCAAAGTGCTGTCAAAGGTATGATACATATCCCACATGAGCTGAAGTGAGATTGTTGGAAAAGATCAAGGTCAAGGTCAGGTCACAAAAGGTTACTACACACAAAATATCTACGAAAGTCATGCAGCACATGTTTTATGGATGCTTTTACTCGTATAATTCGATAGTAGTAGTCATTGTACCACCTGACTTCATTTACGTGAAGTTAGTGTCAAGTTCAGGTCAAGTTCAGGTCACTGAAGGTCAAAATTTTGAAATTGATAAATCGAAATAAAAAACGCATGTTTCTATATCAGTTTTATCTTTAAAAAAATAGTGCCGGCATTTATTTGTCTGCATCCGGTCAATAAAAGCCAAAAAACGCAATTAAAAAATATGACGACATGATTTACCCATACTTTATATGCCATGACAGTCAAAAAAGATGATATCATTTTAAAATTTGGTATGGTAGTTGCCCATATGTCTTTATCTGACATATATTCCGGTTTTTTTCAATATCTTTGAAATTTCTTATTTTGTGAGCATTTTGTCAAAAAAGTTTTTTTTTGACATTTTTGGGGTCAAAAACCTTTTTTTTTAAATTTCCAGATAGCCGGTTTGTATCCCTTGCAATTTGCTATCTTTGAGCTTTTTCGATTGCATTTTGCTTCAAACGCAGCATTGGCAAGGCCTGGCAAAGTTTAGCCGATTTTGGTGTTAAAATCGTGTTTAGTGACGTCACTAAATTCACTATATCTCAACAACAAAAAATCTGACGATTTTTTTTGGATCAAAAGGTGAAAAAATGATGCCCGGATAGGTACTGAAAGTTTGGAGTCGACATCTGCATTAGTTATTAAGATATTCCTAAGATTCCTAAGGGGGGGGGGGCTAAAAAAAAGCCCCCCAGTGACTCGCGGGCTATATCACAAAATGTCTAAATTTTGTGCCGATTTCATTCTTTGGGGGGGAGGGGAACATGGCCGCTACTAAAAAAAAATTTGATCAAAAGGTGAAAAAATGATGCCCGGATAGGTACTGAAAGTTTGGAGTCGACATCTGCATTAGTTATTAAGATATTCCTAAGATTCCTAAGGGGGGGGGGGGCTAAAAAAAAGCCCCCCAGTGACTCGCGGGCTATATCACAAAATGTCTAAATTTTGTGCCGATTTCATTCTTTGGGGGGGAGGGGAACATGGCCGCTACAACCCCCCCCCCCCCCCCCCCCCCCCCCCCCTCCCCCTGGATCCGCTAGTGTGTGTAGCACTCATTGTAACTATCACAAAATGTGTTGTGTTGACAAAATGTGCTGTGTATTGACACAATGTGCTGCGTGTTGGCAAAATATGTTGAATGTTTACCAAATGTGCCAGAGTGCCGATTTTTTTTTTTTTAAATAGTAACCGAGGCGTGAGAAAAACCTTATTTTTAGAGTAATTGGCCATTAGAGCGCGAACAATGGAAGTGAGTTAGCCTGGCTCTTTGTCGGTGTCAGCCTCGAGTTTTTTTTTCACCTCTGCGGCGCCTGCCGAACAACCAATACCACAAACCTGCACATATAAACTAATATTCCAACACTCTGACGCCGACGCAAATATCAACTTCTACGCTATTACGCCAAAGCAAACTCACAGCCCACACGCCCAACATTCCAGATTTTAAACCAGCCCCTACCCACCAGACGACTAACACTAATTCAAAAGCGACACCCTCGGAACAGCCTCCGAATTTAACACAAACTCAACCTATTCAACATACCACACCTCAACACTATGCCCACACCACCTCTCACATCTCACTGGCTCAACACGACACCAGACAAACACCACCTCTTCACACACAACAAAAACACAGTCACGGCGGCAGGAACACACGCACTCTTCCAATAATACAAATTGCACCACAGCACCTACACATTTATATACACAGATGGTTCCCGGGACGATGGTCGAACCTGCGGAACCTACACAGTAAACAATTATAATAATAACTTCCGCCTCCCTGATATAAACAGTGTTTTCACAGCCGAGCTTTCAGCAATATTATTAGCACTAGAGGCCGGCAATGCGATTGGGGCATTGCCTTGGGGTCAAAATCGTACGATAATTCCGTAGTTTGGTCCCAGCCGGCCAGGCCACCGCTGACTGGCCGTTGCGGTGACCTCAGACTGTGAAGTCACCACAAGCCGCCACTGGGTGGCGTACCTCAGTGCTGTGCGGCACAGTATCCTGCTATGCGGCACAGTATCCACGGCCTGCCGGCACCAGCTGACGGCGGAGGCCCGCTCCTTCAAAATGATAACTTGGTTTTACCCCCTGGAGGGTTTATTTTGCCCCCCTCAGTATCGGCAGCCACTAATAGATTTTGGGCCGCTGTATTGCGCACGTGACCTGCGAGTATGAAGTCTGTGTCACCAACCGTGTGACTTGAGCAGACGAAAAATAAAAAATAAATGTTAGCGCCCACCTTTTGGCACTTGGCACGTGCCACGTGCCATCGATTTACCCGAAAATGGTATCATCATCTGTCCGCAGTGTTGCCAAATCGAACGGTGCCACCCGCGTCAAAATCAGACCAGCCACTTCCACCTACACCCAATAAAGCCAAAAGTCACTCATTACAAATCTATCCGTCAGAATTGCAGGGAAAAGTGATTTGTTTTAGCGCGCCTCAGAACTGGACACACCAGAATCACACATTACCATATATTCTAAAAACTCCCGCATCCTAAATGCCAACATTGCCCAGGTTACCCACGGTACACAATCAAACATTTTCTCATTAACTGTCATGTTCATAATGTCAAACGCCAGAAAATCAGTAATTCCACACGACACAATAGCATCACATTGAACCTTCAAACGCTCTTGGGTGACGACTATCCGGAATTAATTAGCTTCCTCTTCGATTTATTTTATTAAACACGCTTAGTTAATCAAATATAACAGGGTTTTTGCCCAGCAAATTTTTTGATCTATGCGCAGGTTTTCCCCTATGCGATAGACGCTGTTTTTTTAAAACTTTTCTCTCAGCTAAATACATCACACAACAAGGTTCCGCCAGGGTGCCGGAGCCAGGGAGACGGGCAACAGTCTCCCGTTGCTGCAATGATGGCAACCCGGCTCGACTAACACTATCACCTTTCACAAGTGTATTTCCAAGTGTATGTATGTTTGTATGTGTGTATGTAATACAATATGTATGTAAGTGTGTCATGTGTTTTACTTAGTTTTGACCTGGGACGAAATACTTAACGTAGGATAGATATTAGCTTTGACCTTGAACAAATCACTTAAAGGGAAGTGTCGAGTGACGTCGACCTTGGTAGATTCGAGCGAATGCTATAATAATGGCTAAACAGAGTACGCAGATAATTATTCTGATATTAATGTGTCATAAAACCCGAGAACTGTGGAGATATTCATGAAATAAAATATTATACAACATGACGTCATTTTCATATCTACGTCACAAACGCGTCACACCTTCCGATATTATGGTGAATCGAATTAGGTAAACAGTGCCGCTTTATGTGCGCCGCCGGTTTTATAATGTTCACCGTAAGATACACATAACAGGTACGCCGTCTGGTAGCACTTTCTTCTGTAACGTCACATGGATTCGATTTTTTCGTCTGTGTCAACGAACGGAACAACGGTCATTTTCCTCAAGTCTTCTCTGAAGAACAAACTCACTTTCAAAGTAGAAACCAGATACACTTTTTGGAAGTTGTAAACGAGAATGAACCAGATCAATCCCGATACCAATTATAACGCTACGTGACGTCACGGCTGCCCGTGGTGGGCCATAAGTCATTCCCGGAAAACGCCTTCCGCTCCGCTGCATTTGTTTGGCGAGTTGATTTACACTGAATGTTTATTTGTTTGTTCTCGACAAGATTATCCCATTGCTGAGTCACAGTAAGTGATCTTTGTTGAATGTTGTGTTGTGTTATGCATACTAAAAAATATATATAAGCTTCATTTGTGACCTGCTGAGTAGTGTATACAAAGGCTTCGCATTACATTCCAGATTCAATACCTGCTCATTCCTAATTTGTATTAAATTGAGGCATACTAGTCATACTAGTGACATATGATCACACATTTTGCATGCGGTTTTGTAAAAGCAGACTTGACATGCTTCAGAATCAGGCATAATATGATACTGACAATTTGTGGTCATTGTTACCTTTACGCAGCCAGGCTCAGCTGAGGTGCTGGAGGAAGAGCACTGTGCTGAACTAGGCTTGGTAGAGGGACAGCATGCTCTGGATCGGTTTCTCCTTTGCTATGGTAAACTGCAACCGTCATGTCATCTGCTGTAGAACAGTGTGAATTAATTTGGTACCAGTGTTATTAGACCAATGTTTAACCCTATTCCCTGCGGGGGCCAGATTATGCCCCTCCAGGTTAGTTTTTCACTTGCCGCTTCTAAACCATTAAGCCTAGCGTCCTGAAACTTTGTGACTTTTCCCAAAATTGGTTGGCGTGTGTTATGTCAAAATTGTGAAATAATCGGTCCAGCAGAGACGGTTCCAGGCACCTGTTATTGGGAGGTTGTTACGAATGCGGTTTTGCGTCGCATACATCCTTAGTGGTTTGCAGTGCAATAAATGTTTCAGAAACAATTGCAATGCAATATGCATCATAGATACTGGGATTGTACATGTTTTGGGGGCAGAGGCGCACTCAGGATAAAAAAAATGGGAGGCGATACAAACCCTCAAATTAGGTCCAACTTCAAATTAGTAAGATGATAAAAGCGTTACGTGCATGGTGCTCCCATGTTTTTCCTGGATCCGCCTATGCGCAATATATCACATTAAAAAAATTACAGCATATAATGCCCACATGTGACGTTCATGTCGTCCCAAACAATCACGAACAGCACATGATTTTTTTCTCTCTCCAGAAAATCCCCCCATTTTACATTCCCTGAATACACCTATTTTGTTTTGTCTTTAAAAAAATAAATAACAGTACATTTGAAGCTAAAAAACGTTTAGATCATGAACATCAGTCTAGTCACATGGACGCGATGACCTTTCAAAAGAACACCCAAAATTTTCGGATTTTTGCCCCCTGGCCCCCATTTTTGAACAAAACAAAAATATTGGGATACAAAAAGAGAGACCTTGTCATGACGAATGGAATGGCGTTTTTCCCATAGAAATAGACCCAATGGTTCTCGAGATCTCTGGGGGGGGGGGGGGGGGCAGAATCTGCACCCCCCGCAGGTTAACGTAATTCTGACCGTCCACAGGGAATAGGGTTAAACTGTGATTAAGTTCAGTTTTCTGATTTTGGGATTGTTCTGTTGGCTAAAAACCGTTGACGATTTTTGCATTGTCGAGGTGTGCGCTGCCTCACTCTCCAGCGCTCGCCAGGTCAGCACCCGAGCTTATGTATCTGTTCAACACTGCCAGTTCAGAAATCGAGTAAATTAGCGAACGCTTGTAGCACAATTATTATGCGGCCTGTATAGTTGTAATTGTGATGCGCCATCGAGATTCGAGCCGGAGAGAAGCGGGTGATGGTTGCCGGGAGAACCAAATCTGTCGAGGTTGTATCATTTAGTTTAATAAACATGGTCAAATTCTGTGCTTGTTTACATTGAGCGATCTGTCCCCTGAAAACTGAATGCTAATATAGATGTGTCATCCACGGCGCCGCATGAACACAGTTCACATGGTAAGCGTCGGTTTTATTTAATAAACATACACAGCCTCTCACAATGCGCAGGTACATGAGCTTGTCGAATAAAGCTGGCTATAACACCATATCGCACACGATAAGCACGGTACCAACATGTGAGACAACAGCCAACATCGGGCCAGGGTCAGCCAGCAGGGGGCGCAGGAGTAGGAGGCTGTTGGGCTGTCCTTCTCGAGGTAGAAGACAGGCCTGCCGCTGCACCTGATGATGGGCCTGGTTCCGGGAAGAGTTGGGCACGCGATAGTTGAGAAGCTGAAGAAAAACAAAAACATGAGAAATCATGACATGATTCCCTGTAGCATACTATGATAACAACATGGGCGCAGTGTCGCAAAAATTTTGCACATTTGTGCAACACATCAGTTGAAAATGGCCAAAAATGATAATAAGTCCACTTGATATAAGATGACCTTACAAACCAGTCTGCAAAACATGGCAGGTTTCAACGAGATACCATTGGGCAGGGTTGGCACCAACACATCAAAATTGGGGCAGCTTTTGGGAATTCGGGGCACGTCTCTGAAACACGTTACTCATCAGTCTCGTTGCTGGCGCTAGGTCCAAAAAATCGATTTATTGACGCGCCAATTTTGTATGCAGTGGGCAGAGCTTGTCATAGGCACTGTAGCATAATTTGAAACTCGGATCAGCAGTAGTGTTATTTGGGGGAATTAATGTCAGAAAGGAGCAGAAGCAGGCAAAGAAGAGTAGAGTAGAGTAGACACTAAGTATGAGGCGACACTATGTATGCATGGTACGTGGATATGGCACTTCTTTATAAGAATGAGTTTCTATATTGCCAAAGTTGGTAAACATGATAATTGCAAAAAGGAATACAAACTTGAAAGTTATCTTAGTATGAAAGACAATGAGCACATCCCCGAAAATGTTAAAATTAAGTGTTCTAAATTTGCTAACTGGTTGGACAGGACAGGTATTCGCTGCCAGGACATGCTGCTCTTACCATCACCCCTAGAGTAGTCAAATGTGGGGAGGCCAAACAAGTGAGTTTACCTATCTGATCTGGAACACGTTACTCATCAGTCTGTGATACAGTATTGGATTTGGAAAGGATTATTTCTCTTCGGCTAGGCCAACAAATACTCATTTAAAAACGTTCGCCCTCGACCCACACAAGCAGCATTTCAACGTCATCGTTCAAAAATCAATGGAACTCACTCAACCTTAAATTATTAATTCTGATACAGATTAGGGCCTTGTCAATACAGTGTCCACAAACGCACAAGCAATTCGCCGCCGCCATTATCTACCGTGACAAATAATGCATAAATTATAACCGTGTTCAATAACACCAGCCTTGCGGTGTACAGTGAGCTTGACGAATCACCGTTGAGCTCGCTAGAGCCAGCTCATCGCTGGTTGGTCAAACTTACTGTACACCGTGCGAACGCTAGTCTGAACACCACTATTCTCATGCGGGATAAAATTGCGGTGCAGCCAGCAGTCGCCAAGGCCGCCAAGTTTGGCGAAATAGAGACAAGATTTGTTGACTTTAACAGAAAATCTTTGAGCTATAATGCTGTGACATCACCAGTCAATCTGGTATAAACCTCCCATCTGGTATACACCTTGGCAGTTTGTTAAACAATCTGCTCTAGAGCCGTTGAGGTAGAGTTTTGAGAAAAAAAGGAACATTGGATCATATGATTTCTATATCCAAGCTACAATTCTGCTATCTCAGTTCAAACCCCCATGTTAAGGTCGACACTTCCTTTAACGTAAAATAGAGTACCCTATTCCCTTGCTTTGCTCCGGGTTCACCCAAACCGGTTAACGTAGTTCTTTGCCTGGCAAATTGTCAGAAGTAACCCCCCCCCCCTCCCCCTCCCGGAACATGGCTTTAGGCCGCTTCGGGGAAAAAGAACGAAAACAAACATACCTTTGTCTTTGAGAATCACTGAATTATATCGAGGCCCTCCTCAGGGCAATCAGGCGTGTCAGTTGGTCAGGAAACCTACCCGGTGACCTGAATTCAGCCAAACTCGATGGTGTTCCATAACTAATGTCAACTTTAAAATTGATATTATTTACAGTTAAATGTTGTGTATGTGTGTTTGCTGGACTACTATACACCAGAACATCTGGACCTTTGCCGATTGTTTTATGAATTTACCCTATGTATAGCAAAACGGCCCCATGGCAGGACGCCGAAGTTCAATGCACTTTACGGGCATTTTCACTGATGGTCTGGGTCGTTTCTTCGAGGCCCATGGACTCAGCCACCTCCTGTACAGCTTTCAGCCGGTCCAAGTTTAACAGTATGTCTTTCTTACCTCCGCCCGGGTCACAGACAACAAAATCAGTAGCCTAGTAGTGACAGACATGGGATTCTGGCGGTCCGCGGCCAGTCAAACAGACGACAGATCACTCGCCTGCGGAGCTTCAGCCAGGTTGCAGATGGGTTTGGGGTCGAACTTTATAGTCTCATTAGTAACGAATCTTGGAACAAACCTCTCAAGTGCGTTATTCTAGCCATATAACATGTGGTGAATATAAAATATAGCATAAACTTTCTATTTAACCCTATTTGTAACAGGCTCCTGACTACCCCTATTTGTAACAAGGGGGCGGATTCCGCTCCTCCCCCCCGGAGATCTCGAGATCTACACGTCCGATTTTCAAAAATGAAACGGTGTTTGGTTCCCCTCAACACGATCTACATTTATAAATAATAAACAAAATATAAATTTGGGATAGGGGGCAACAGGGGGGCACAAACTACCAATTTTAGTGGTATTTTTGATCCTACATAGCTTTCACGTTTATCGACTGATTTTAACACAACTAATAGGAATCGATAGAGATTGAATTAGAAATTGGTATATGACTGTGACGTTTGAAAATTAAAAAATAATAGGCGTGTGCAGGTCACTCAATATGGGGGTGAAGTAAATGCGTAATAAAACCATTTTTTGATGTTTTTTTTTTGATAAATGAAATGGTATGTGATTTATAAATTAGAAAAAACAGTTATAAATCCTTTTCTTCCCATAGGCGGTACCAGGTTAGTGAAAAAGGGGGTAAAATTGGGAAAAAGTATTAACCGCAGACCAGTTGCTACCCAGCACTATAAATATGTTACTGATCGTAGATAGTTCCTTTTTGCATGTTGTACTTCATCATAGGCGTATCCAGGATCCAAACTGGGGCGGCGCAAGACCTTTTGATAAGTATATTATCCGCTATTATGATACTAACTAGTCAACAGTGACTATTTCACTTACAACTTCAATTAACATTGCTTACCCCCATTTTTACCCTACCTGGACTCGCCTATTATCTTATAATCGTTCGTAGAGTAGCCTGTGGTGCTTGCTTCATCCGAAAACTGCAGTATGTTATGTCATTGTACGCACATGCCTCTTAGTTTCCTTGCAATAATATGACCCCCTTTCTTCCATTCCTGAGCGCGCCTCTGCAAAAAATTACTGTATTCCCTTTTCTGGTCTCATATGTGCATATATTATTATAAGCTAAACGTATATTGCGCTGTTATCGCTGGCATATCTTCATCACCATGCCAGTCACCCCCCCCCCCCCTTTTCATGTTCCTGAACACGCCCCTGAAACTCTATATGTAATAAAGTATGCAAATAATGGAAGCAGAAGCTATCTTTTACATCTTGATAGCTATAAATGCCCCTTACATTGCTCTATTGGCTTCCCGCCAAGCATTGTATACTTCCTGGAAACCCTCCCTTTTCAAGCCCTTGAAACAGCCTCTGCCATGCAATTTTTTATGATATTTCATTAATATCAACTAATTTGCACTTGTTGCAATCACCGTAAGCCGATGTAACTCCTTCATACTTGATGCAGTTAGGAAGAAACCGTGAAGATCGCATTTCCGTATTATCGCCAAATGTCGTCTCCGAACCCACCCAAAACTGTGCCCTGGAACCGCCTCTGTTCAGGTTAAAAACTCAACATTTTGACTCCAAATGCGGAGTTCAATTCGATGAAAAGTCCCAAAATTTGATGGGCCTGCTCCCAGCCGTTCTGGAGATATCTGCGAAAAACATGAGGGGGGGGGGGCGGAATCCGCCCCCCCCCCCCTGTTACAAATAGGGTTAACTTCCATTTCTCCCCAAATCTCTGAATTCAAAGATCATCAACGTCATCAATAACATCGGAATCACTGACCTTATCCTCGTTGTTTTTTTATATTATTTAAGAAGATAAAACTTTAAAAAATGACTTGTTTATTGATATTTCGGCCGCAGGCCTGTTCAAAATTATAGCTATGGATATACAATGTTCACATAAATATAAGAGAATATATATGCACCGCATTCGTCGCCTGCCGATTCAATTTTGACACATTTCAAATATATATCGTGACAGACATTCCAACTATCTTCACTATTTCGTTAGTCATTGTCACTCACAGCCGCGTCGGCAATGTGTCACGCATTACTATACATCATCAACCATGTTACATCCTCCAACATAACACGTCATACATATTTACGTTCATACGAGTACATTACAACATGGACAATATTCAACAAAACTCTACACTACACTTATGTGTAGTGTAGAGGCCACGATGATCCCTGGGTATTTAAAGCTGGTGCGCGACTCCTAATGATGATACTATCTGCGATCTTTCTATCCGGATGATCCTGAGTTCTGTACATAATTTTTAGATCTAATAGGCCTGAGTTTGTACGAATTTCTTCCTGGTTGTGGTCGTTTAGGAAATGATCACCGAACGGGGTGTTTGCCGTTGTGTTGATGGCGTCGCGTCTATGCTCGTTGTACTGCAAGCGGATTGGACGCATGGATTACCCTACATATTCCTCTACCTTTCTCCCCCTGTGTTGACATAGCTTACAGCGAATTTCATACACTTCGTTCTTTTGAATACAATCCCCCTTGAAACCGGACATGCATAAATGACACTTGCGACCCCCTGGACAACTAGGCTTGCAAATTGAAGACCTCACAAGAGTTGTTTTTATTTTGTTATCGTTCCTCGAAGATATACATACTCGTAATTTTGACTTTTTATGATGTGTTTGACTTTTCACAAGAGCTGTTCATCTATGTAAGGCAATGTTAGAAAACCGTCCTCTGTACCCGCCCTCCTTCCCTTTTCGCCGCTTCCCCTACCTCTCTCGTGACCCCTCACCCCTCTTCCCGCCTCTCCCTTCCCCCTATTGGCCCTTAATCGTTGAATTTCTCTCAGTAATCTCTTTAAGAGTCTCGAAGTATACCCGTTTTATAACAACAAGTTCCATATTTTTTTCAACGCCTTTGTCCTTTTGTTTACTTGACGAGTTGTAAGTCCTATGCAACATGTTACGAAAGATGTTGTGTTTTGTGTCCTTGGGATGAGCCGATGATGAATGAAGAATGATGCCCGAGTTAGTTGGTTTGATGTAAAGTTCTGTCTCTATTTTAGTGATGTTCTCGCAAGTCTCCACCGTTACCAAAGTATCTAGGAATGGGACTCCTTGTCCATCTCTACTATAATCCATGGTAAATGACAGGTTCGGGTGCTGACTGTTCAAGAATGCTAGGAAGTCATCTAGAGTCTGTTGTCCATGCGTCCAGATCCCTGCATAATCATCAATATATAGGAAAACCATGGGAATGCTGGTTTCAATGGGGACGCTTTGTTTTCGAATTGGTCCAGGAATAAAATCGCGTGAGGTGGTACACATAAGTTGCCCATGGCAAGCCCCAGTTTCTGAGGTAGTAGTCATTGTTGAACGAGAAAACGTTATCTCCGAGACTCTGCTCCAAAAGGACTGAGATATCCTGCTGCGATAGTCCAAAGTGTCGATACTATGCCCGTGCTCGTCTAGCTTAGCCATCACTGCATCGATAGCTGCAACTGCAAAATAGATATAATTTTGAAAAAGGCCTGCGGCCGAAATATCAATAAACAAGTCATTTTGGTAAGTTTGCTCTTCTTAAATAATATAAAAAACAACGAGAATAAGGTCACTGATTCCGATGTTATTGATACCGCTAGTCATGTTCCTCGCAGCAGCTATGAATAATTTATGTATCATCCACGTCTACTGCTATTTGGAAAATGGCGTATTTTGCCGTTTGGCGCGAGGAGTGACGCCTCGGATCTTCACCCTTCAGCTCTCACTGGCTGTGTGAAGGCTGTTTGAAATCAAAATGTCCTACAATTTCCAACAATACTTGTACATTTCCCCGTGCTCCACCTTTTTTTATTATATGTATTTTATATTTTAAATTTGACATTCTTTTTGAAACACCCTGTATATTCTCAGACCACAGTGTCTTTTACCTCGCGCAGTGGAGGGGGGGCACTTTTGTGACCCCCCCCCCCCGCCACATGTTTGTCATGAATAGCTCGAAAACGAAGCAAAGCAGGGCGGTGTTTCTTTTGCGCAACATTAACCCGCGCGGCGCTGGGGGGTAAATTTTACCCCCCTCCCGGATTTTCTCCATAACTTGAAAACTATGACAGATATCGAAGTGAAACTTGCGGTACCTTATGGTGCATCAATTCTACATCTTGTGTTACAATTTTGTTGAAATTCGTGAAAATTTTGAGGAGATAATGACGTTTTAGTGACGTCATGTCATGTCATTTTTGGTGAAAAAACGTTACATGTTTGAAAAATCGTAGAAAATATCGTGTTGATGCAAATCGCAAAAAAAAATCAAAAGAAAGGAAATAACATTGTCTTTAACATGGCTATCTCAGATCTTCAAAATTTTGGGTTTTTGACCCCCAAAAATGCAAAACACTGATTTTTGGGGAAGAATTCCCACAAAAGTTTTTTTTGAAGATTTTCACAAAACCGGAAGATATATTAGAGAACTAAGTATGAACGATGTTCAAACCAAATTTAAAAGCAATATCTTTATTTTTGACTGACTTATGGCTCTCTAAGAATAAGTAACTCATGACGTCATTTTTTTAAATTGCGTTTTTTGGCTTTTACTGACCAGATACAGACAAATAAATGCCACCACTGTATTTCGAAGACAAAACTAGTCTAGAAACATGCAATGTTTATTTAGATTAATCAATTTCAAATTTTGACCTTATTGTGACCTGACCTTGACCTGATGGCGATTATATGGTGTCAGGCTGTGAAAATGTCTGCTTCTATCGAATTATACGTGTAAAATAACCCATACAACATGTGTCGCATGGCTTTCGTAGACTCGTGACCATTTGTGACCTGACCTTGACCTTGACCTTTGCTTAAAATTTCACTTTTACTTATGCGGGAGATGCATTATACATTTGGGAGCACTTTGTGAGATAATAGTTGCAATACAAGGCTTTGGATGGAAAGTATAGCCCAAAAACCCAAATACTTAAATTTTGACACTTGACCTGACCGTGACCTGACATGTGACCTTATGTTAATAATTTAGGGCATGCGTTAGGTTCTTCTCACTGAGAGTTTTCGATCGCCGCCTTGCGCGTCTCGCTGCGGTTATTGGTTCGGAAGATACGAGGGGGGTAAAACTTACCCCCCAGCACCGCACGTTCGGATGGAGACCCCAGCGCCGCGCGGGTTAAAGCCAACTCAATAGCGGATCGTTTGATGGAAAAAAGAAAGAAAATCGGTCGGTAAGTTGAGAGAATTTGACATCCAAGATGGCGGCCAGAATCGAGGTCGGCGAAGAGATGTCTTCGGAACCAACAGTCGGATCGAGATGATTCAAACGCCATTCGGTAGCCAATGTCAATGTTCATCCCGTGACATAATTGTGGACACATTTCTGGTGACCTGTGATGTTACAGAGGTCAAATTCCTAAAATTGTGCCATTTGGCCACATTTGACCTTCGTAACCTCTTTGACTTTGAAGACCTAAGGTCACGCAAATTACAGAAAATGTAGAACATCCTAGCACCTACTTAACCTGTAAGTTTAATCATTCTAGCTCTTATACTTTCGGATATCTTAGGGGAGGGGGCATTAAACTGCCCCCCCCCCCCCCCTCCTCCAATGCGTGTTAGTGGCATACCCCTCTCCACTGCGCGTGTTAAAATCTTATAATTTGGGCTTTCACCAATCGACTTTAATCCTTTTTTTCTCTTTGTTTGTAGATCTTCGTTGTAAACATTTTACATAAGAGCAATGTCTGAATAGATCAGACAAGCATAATGTGATATTCTTTAACCCGCGTCCCGCTGGGGGGGGGGGGGGGTTGCTAAAAGTAGTACCCCTCTGTTTTTTCTCCAATAACTCAAAAACGCGCAAATATATCGACACTAGATTTTCAGTACCTTCTTCCCCATCAACTATACCCCTTCCTACAAAAGCAAAATAATTTCCTCCCAACGCTTTTGAGAAAACAATGTTTTAGTGACGTCATGTTATGCTACTTTTAGCCCAAAGCGATCAATCTATAATTATTCCTAAAACCAGTAAAACACCTTTTTGGGCGATGACCGAGCGAGCGCACTCTGGTAAAGCTAAAACAGGTTTGAAATATGACACGGTAAGGGAGCACACGTGGTAGTAACACATAGTCATTTTAGTCCGCCAGAAAAATTATCAGGCCTCAATGCATGCCAACGTAAAAATTAAGTTGTATTAAATTGTTCATGATCTCCTTTCTCAAATCCGCCAAAAGGGAGTACGTCCTGAGCGCTGCATACTTCAGTGTATAAATCAATGCTTAGATTAATACAGCCATTTTTGTTCAAGAATCATTTTAGCAAGGTTTTTTGTTCATTTCGACGCAGGGGGTGCGGGTTTGAGGCATCAAAAGAAAGTCGTGCCAGCTGATGTTTGGTCTTCCGATTCCGGAGATACCGAATAGCAAAGAGTTAACAGGAACCTTAATGTATAAGTGCATTGCCGCCTCATCCAATTACAACAGCGTCTGCTGCGGGTTTGGTTAATTCTACTGACAGGAAGTTAACAGGAACCTTAATGTATAAGTACATTGCCGCCTCATATAATTGCAATAGCGTCAGCTGCGCCGGTTTGGTCGCATGTGGTTAACAGGAATCTTAATGTATAAGGGCATTGCCGCCTCATCTAATTACCGCAAACACGAATTTCTTATTGGATGCTGATGAAAATGCCCAATTGTTTGAAACGTTTTATAATTAAAGTAATTACCAATGGTATATAATGCTTAAGCAAAATATGTCTGGTTTAGGATATATTTTTTACTTAGTTGTCAAACCATGCACTCATTGCCCCTGTGTCGAAGCGGCAAACTCGCGCTACCTAGTTATTAAGTTACCCTGATTTCGACGTTCGCGTGTTCCAACTGCCACGTGCTGTGGTACCACCTCTATCAGAACTCACTATGTACAACACAAAATTGATGTTATGGACCTATCCAATGGTGTAAACCCAATCTCAATTGGAGCAGTGGTTGCAAAGTTATTAGCTTCCGAAAAGCGTCTGTATGGCCGGGTCGGGCCGGGTCAAATATTAATTTGTCTAGTAAGTTGACGAGAAACCTCACGGGCGCTTGGCGCCCGATCGGTATTTTTTTTTTAAAATACAAATACAAACAAATGCATCGAATGAATGAACATGACATGGTTAACAAAACTGCTATGTCGGATTTTCAAAATTTGGAGTTTTATTGCCTATTTTGTTGGAACATTGCCTCGAAAGTCCACATTTTTTTTTAATTCCAAAAACGCGGCATAGATATGACAGAGACCCTGTATTATACCTGTTATACCGGCATAATAGGTGCCTGCACTTCTGTTTGTGTGGCTACTGAGCTGTAGAAAGCTCAAGTTTGACCTATTTCGACCTTTATGTGACGTCACATGTCAATGAATCGGGATCTAATGGCATGATGTGAGATGGGACGAATCAGTTTTTTTTAATAGCGTTTGATTTGTTTATATGCGACTGATAGATCCTGGGATAGCAGGGGTGCTACTTTTAGCCCCACACCCCACCCCCAGTCGGTTGCGTATATCGAAATACCCCAGGCGTTGCCGGGTTAAGGCACCGAACATGCAAAAGATGCCCGTGAGGCGTGAACGGTACGATACAATCTTTACGGCAATTTTGACCCAACCCTCTCCGGGTCGTGACATCATGTGACGTCACCAAACCACCTGGCAACCTGCTAGGCCACGGAAATGGCCAGGAAATTGAAATCGTCGTATATTTATCTTACACTTAATATATACAATGTTGACCTTAATTTGATAACAGTAAGTAATGAGTATTTAATTTAATAAGTATTCAAATAATTTTGGATCAAACTTCAAACTTTCCCAAAACGTTTCACAGTGGGGTAATATATATATATATATATATATATATATATATATATATATATATATATATATATATATATATATATATATATATATATATATATATATATATATATATATATATATATATATATATATATATATATATATATATATATATATATATATATATATATATATATATATATATATATATATATATATATATATATATATATATATATATATATATATATATATATATATATATATATATATATATATATATATATATATATATATATATATATATATATATATATATATATATATATATATATATATATATATATATATATATATATATATATATATATATATATATATATATATATATATATATATATATATATATATATATATATATATATATATATATATATATATATATATATATATATATATATATATATATATATATATATATATATATATATATATATATATATATATATATATATCAGACATTTATAACCAGGAAACTCATTAGGATCACTTAGGCAACTGAATCATGAGGTGGCATTTGGCTTCTGACAAAGTTTGCACATGAAACTGAATGATCGCTTGTCTGTTGGTCGGTGAAGTTGTCTGGGTTTTGATAGCATTACAGCTCTCAAATAATCAAACTTAAACTTAAAAATGACAACACTTTCATTCAAATCCGCTCTTTTTGCTCTGGCACTCATTGCTCACCAATCATATTGTGCGCGAGCTGTCAACTCTGGCCATCAGAACAAATCATCTCCTTGTTCCGTGATTATTTTTTGTAGCCGTGCGTGCCATCACTCACTCAAGAACAGTTCAGTTAGCCCGCCATTGACCGGGGGTGGGCGTTTAACGCCCCCCCCCCCCCCCCACCCCATGATGAATTTTCATAATAGCTCAAAAACCAATAGCGCTATCAACGTAAAACTTCGGGTACCTTCTTAATCAGCTGAAATGTAACAGACCGTACAAATGCCATATTTAGAGGAAGAGCCAATCCAAAAACGTCAAAAGATGGAAAACAGCAAAGGCTACAACATGGCTATTGTTCAGGCTTTGTGTGATGCTTCTCACTTGGGCTCTGTCCGACTCCGACCCCGATCAGACACGACTGTGCTTCGCCGACCCATGAACCCTGCTAATGTCAGACGGACCAGAGCTGTCACAGCCGTTCACGATCTCGATAGCACGCATCATCGAAATTACGGTATCCACAGACACTTCCTCCTCGAGTGACTTCAGCTGAATCTTACGGGACAGCTCCTTGTCAGACATTCCTGATATGAGACGATCTCTGATACGCTCATCAGCGTCAGCGAAGTTGCAGTGCTCAGCAAGTGAGAACAATGCTCTGATGTACGATTCGTTAGTCTCGCTGGAGCCTTGAGATCTCAGTTCGAAGTTGTGACGCTCTGCAATAAAGTTCCTTTTCGGAATGAAGTAGCCATCTAGCTTTGTGACAACAACATCAAAATGATTTTGCTGCACAGCAGTCAGCTTTAATGTCGGTATAATATGATAAGCCTGCAGGCCCATGCTATAGATCAACACAGCTACTTGTACATCACCGTCCTCTTTGTGAAGTGCCGATGCCAGTCTGTAGCGGACGAAGCGATCACGCCAGGCTGGCCACTTCTCAGGTGAGGTAAAGTCGAATTATTCCGGCGGACGAAATCTCGGAATCTTGATTTGCTTCGTAGCTCACTCACAAATATGCACGATCAAGAAAACAAATCTTCAAAGATTGCGCCGATTAATTACTCTTCATACAAATGAACTGCTTAAATTAATGCGCTGCCCTCGCTTGCTTATGCTTGCGTTAGGTTCACTAAGGCTGCGCCATGTTCAGCGCCAAGATGGAGGCGCACTTGCCAGAGCAGGGGCGTACCCAAATAACGAGCGAGGGGAGGTGCATACCAGAACATCACGATACAGCTATCTTGAAATTCTAGTTTTTTTGGTTTTAGACCCTCACAAATACAAAAACGCTTTTTTGTTGGGGAAAAATGCCCACATTAAAAAAAAGATATGCAAAAAAAACAGACTATATGTCCGAAAACCACAAATGAGAACCTACCATACCAAATTTCAGAATTATATCACCATTTTTGACTGACTTATGGCATCTAAAGTATGGGTAGCTCATGACGTCATATTTAAAAAAAAAATGTTTTTTTTGCTTTTGTTTACCAGATACAGACAAATAAATGGCACCATTGTATTTCTGAGATAAAACTGGTTTCTGAGATAAACATCCCTATTTTGTTTAGATTTATCAATTACAAATTTTAACCTTCGGTGACCAGAACATGACCTGAAATTGACATTTACTTCACATAAATGAATTCAGGTGGTAAAATGACTATCACTATCGAATTATACGTGGCAAATAACTCAAAACATGTGTTGCATGACTTACGTAGATATTTTGAGCAGAGTGACCTTTTGTGATCTTGACCTTGACCTTGGCCAACAATCTCAGTGTAGCTCATGCGGGATGTGTATCATACCTTTGGAAGCACTTTGGGTGAAACTGGTCGCAATCCAAGGCTTTGGATGGAAAGTATGGCCCATAAACTCAAATACGCCGATTTTGACCTTTGACCTGACCGTGACCTAACATTTGACCTTACTTTGACATTTTTTGCATGCTTTAGATTCGCCTCATTGAGAGCTTTCGATTGCTGCCTTGCGCGTCTCGCTGCGATCATTGGTTCGGAAGATAACCAGGGGGCGTTTAGCGCGCCCCCCCCCCCCCCATACAATGGCGTTCTGCTGAGACCCCAGTCAATGGCGTTCTGCTGAGACCCCAGTCAATGCCGGGTACAAACGTAGCACAGACAGAATCGGGGGGAAATTGACTTTATTGCCATTCCTGGAGAGCTCTCCATAACGATCCCAACAAACAGCAGCACAACAAGAGTGTGATGATCATCACAATCCTTCGAAGGTTGTTCTATACACATAATGCCATTTCACTGTTGTTTATCGCCCATCACTACCAAGGCAATCAAAGCGAACTGGAACTTTAACTGGACAATTGAACGACGTGGACCTTAAAATCAATCCACGGGCTGTGATGGTGGTGTGTGCTGATTTCATGGGTCACCAGTGTGCCCCACCACCAGTCCTCGGGGTGCACGGACGTGGTCAGAACACCGGCGCCGTCACCTGCGTTCACCCATGGCATACTCTTCTCGATGCCGGAGTTCTTGTACTTCCAGTTATCGAACTTTCTCATTATGTGGACATCCGTCTGGGACGTCGTCTCAAGCCGTAGCTCCGCGTCGCGAACCACACCCCGCCCCAGCGCCGACGACCGTCTGCGATCGCGAACCACACCCCGCCCCAGCGCCGGCGACCGTCTGCGATCGCGAACCACATCCCGCCCCAGCGCCGGCGACCCGTCTGCGATCGCGAACCACATCCCGCCCCAGCGCCGGCGACCCGTCTGCGATCGCGAACCACATCCCGCCCCAGCGCCGGCGACCCGTCTGCGATCGCAAACCACACCCCGCCCCAGCGCCGGCGACCCGTCTGCGATCGCGAACCACACCCGGCCCCAGCGCCGGCGACCCGTCTGCGATCACGAACCACACCTGGCCCCAGCGCCGGCGACCGTCTGCGATCGCGAACCACACTCCGCCCCAGCGCCGGCGACCCGTCTGCGATCGCGAACCACACCCCGCCCCAGCGCCGGCGACCTGTCTGCGATCGCGAACCACACCCTGCCCCAGCGCCGGCGACCGTCTGCGATCGCGAACCATACCCGCCCCAGCGCCGGCGACCTGTCTGCGCCTGCGCCTCGATCCGGTAGGCTAGCCTGTCGCCGCTGCCGAGGTCACGGATCGCGTCAGCGTGCCGCAGGATAGCGTAGTTGTGTAGCGTAGTAGCGTAGTTGCGTAGTTGATAGCGTAGTTGCGTAGTTGCTGGTGAGCGAGGAAGAGTGCTCGTTGCCGCCCATCACACTGAGCACATCCCAGCCGTTTCTGGCGACGGCCGTCAGCAGCAGCGTCCAGCCGTCGCCGTCGTGGCTGAAGTCGCAGAGCACCGGCACCGGCATCCCGGTGAACCAGTAGACGCCGTCCTGCGGTGAGTTTGCCTGATTCCGCAGCTGCAAACAGGAGCGGGCGCAGGCGAGCACCGCCGGCTGCCGGTGTGGGACCGCCTCCTCCGGCAGTGGCTTAGGAAGCTTCTCGCACGCTGGCTCATGTTGCGATTCAGACATGGGGTCCGACTTCGGCCCTCTTTGAGTTTCTGTCTCCGTCTCAGTCTCTGTCCTGCGTGGTTGTCAGAGGTCGGCCGGCGTCTGCAGCTGACACATTCCGCAGGTCAGCAACGGGGCCGGTCTGACCCCGGCCAGGTCCCGCTCCACGGCCTCCAGCCGCGTCTGCAGCCGGCTGAGGTCAGAGGTCCCGCTCCACGGCCTCCAGCCGCGCCTGCAGCCTGCTGAGGTCAGGGGTCCCGCTCCACGGCCTCCAGCCGCGCCTGCAGCCGGCTGAGGCCAGAGGTCCCGCTCCACGGCCTCCAGCCGCGCATGCAGCCGGCTGAGGTCAGAGGTCCCGCCCCACGGCCTCCAGCCGTGCCTGCAGCCGGCTGAGGTCAGAGGTCCCGCTCCACGGCCTCCAGCCGCGCATGCAGCCGGCTGAGGTCAGAGGTCCCGCTCCACGGCCTCCAGCCGCGCCTGCAGCCTGCTGAGGTCAGAGGTCCCGCTCCACGGCCTGCAGCCGCGCCTGCAGCCGGCTGAGGTCAGAGGTCCCGCTCCACGGCCTCCAGCCGCGCATGCAGCCGGCTGAGGTCAGAGGTCCCGCTCCACGGCCTCCAGCCGCGCATGCAGCCGGCTGAGGTCAGAGGTCCCGCTCCACGGCCTCCAGCCGCGCCTGCAGCCTGCTGAGGTCAGGGGTCCCGCTCCACGGCCTCCAGCCGCGCCTGCAGCCGGCTGAGGTCAGAGAGTGCCGCTCCACGGCCTCCAGCCGCGCCTGCAGCCGGCTGAGGTCAGAGGTCCCGCTCCACGGCCTCCAGCCGCGCCTGCAGCCGGCTGAGGTCAGAGGTCCCGCTCCACGGCCTCCAGCCGCGCCTGCAGCCGGTTGAGGTCAGAGGTCCCGCTCCACGGCCTCCAGCCGCGCATGCAGCCGGCTGAGGTCAGAGGTCCCGCTCCACGGCCTCCAGCCGCGCATGCAGCCGGCTGAGGTCAGAGGTCCCGCTCCACGGCCTCCAGCCGCGCATGCAGCCGGCTGAGGTCAGAGGTCCCGCTCCACGGCCTCCAGCCGCGCATGCAGCTGGCTGAGGTCAGAGAGTGCCGCTCCACGGCCTCCAGCCGCGCATGCAGCCGGCTGAGGTCAGAGGTCCCGCTCCACGGCCTCCAGCCGCGCATGCAGCCGGCTGAGGTCAGAGGTCCCGCTCCACGGCCTCCAGCCGCGCATGCAGCCGGCTGAGGTCAGAGGTCCCGCTCCACGGCCTCCAGCCGCGCATGCAGCTGGCTGAGGTCAGAGAGTGCCGCTCCACGGCCTCCAGCCGCGCATGCAGCCGGCTGAGGTCAGAGGTCCCACTCCACGGCCTCCAGCCGCGCATGCAGCCGGCTGAGGTCAGAGAGTGCCGCTGGCTGCCAGCAGAACAGAGCGCGGCCCACAGCCGACTCCACGACCGGCCCCAGCAGCTGGGTCAGCAGGCCAGCCGCTGACGGCTCCTGGGCCGGCACCCCGGCGGCCAGGGTCAACAGCCAGACTGATGAGTAACGTGTCGCTACCATCACAAATATGAGCCTCTCTGCGATCTGGATGTCACTTACTGCCACGTTGTCATCAAGAGTCGTAAGTGATTCAGATGCTCAAATGTGAAAACGATGATCATTGGAACGTTAGCCCTTTAACAAAACTGAATATCTCACTGGACATATAAACTAGGAATATCTTTATGAAAACACGAAATACAACCAGAGCTAAAACGCTATCTTCAGCGAAAGTCTGTATGAATGTGTTTGTGTAAAATACTCAACGAAGCATTTGCCATGAAACTCTTCGTACCACAACTGGTCTCACTGTCCCGGCTGGATGTGCTAAAAATGGCTGAATGTGAATGCGTTTGAGGTTCCAACTTCACCCTTACCATATGTTTGGTACATAAATTTATAACATCCGTGCATGCTGGTAGGGTACATATTCAGGACAACTTGGGATGAGAGGACGGAGCACGTTGAAGGGCGCGGATCACAAAATATCAGAGCAGGCTGCAGCTGCTCTGTGCCGCGTCATGCACGTGTCCGCATGCTGTGGAGAACCAAAGCGGAGAACCAAGCAGGGTTGGTAAAAATAGACTATGGTTCTCCGACCAAATCGAAAGTTGGAAAATGGTTCTTCGGCAACAGCAACAGGGTTTATGGTCAAACTCGCCCAAAGGTCAAACACAATTGGCAATATCGCTCGTTGATGCAATATTTATAATTATACTCTGTGAAATATTGATCATACATGAAAAAATAAAGTTGCAGAAACTCGGATTAGCTACTCTGTAGCTAATGCAAGATTAAAGACATTGTCAAGTTCTTGAGGTCCCTATAGAAGAAGAGACAGATCCTAAGCAATATTTTTCATTTAATGTGAATATTTTTTACATTTATGACCAGTAGTGTAACAGTAAAGTGTACCAGTAATACCAAAGCTGTGACATTACCAAAAACGATTCATAATCAAACCTGACCTAACATTTAGGTACAACAATTACGATCGCAGGGACCTACGTTTAGCATGAGTCGCTCACATTTTCTCGCTGCGCTGCAGAACCTACCAGGGGCTGTAATCACTCCCCCCCCCAGAACCCCCCAGACCATCTCGTAGACAGTCGTAGACATAGACCACTTTTCCATCTGTTGTAATATTACCGTCAGCTGACTACTCTTCTTCTA
Source organism: Chirona hameri (assembly GCA_036785665.1). Lineage (NCBI taxonomy): Eukaryota > Metazoa > Arthropoda > Thecostraca > Balanomorpha > Balanidae > Chirona > Chirona hameri. The sequence goes on along the minus strand of JAXIVJ010003249.1, from coordinate 44,128 downwards.
TTAGGGACCTGAAGAACACCATAAACCAGGGTCCGAGGATTGCTTTGGATCTTGGTGCGGAATGGAAAATTATGGCTAAAAATAAGCATAAAGTGTGGAAAATCCAACCAAAAGCCAATGTATTCGGCTGTATCAATGTCCAATTACCCGCTCCCCAGAATTAGTTATTACCTATGCCAATTTTGACCTGTATTTCCCTGTCTTGCCCTATCATTAAATCCATAAATCAGTATAGAGTTCAAATTATCCAATACATTTTAGAATAAGGAGTGGAAAATTAAGAGGAAAACTTGGTAAAAAGAGTGGAAAAATAGTATCCATAGGGAGTCGTTTTCCACCAAAATTGCCCAATTGTAAGACACTGCCATAGACTACAGGGGGAAGGGGGAGATGAATTACTGAACTATTACCCAAAGTCAAAGGCCGGTGATTTTGACCTTAAACCCACCATTAGTTATTAGTTAATCCCTATAATATACCTACCAATCGATATCAAATATCACATTTAGTAACTATGGATGTTTTACCCAAGACATTTTGCAATATAACTAATTCTAACTTCATTAATTATTATCTCGCCAATTCCGTCGCCTCGCCCGTCGCCAAACTTTGTTTACACGCCAGCTGACGACGACCGACATGTATAAACGGCGTTCACGGATGCCCGGCTATGAGGCCACAAAAATTATTCAGCGAAAATAAGTTTTGTGACGTCATAGCCGGGCCGCCATGAACGCCGTCACGCCAGCTGCTGACGCCAGCTGACGGCGACCTTGTCGGTCGCCGTCAGCTGGCGAGTAAACAAAGTGTGGCGACGGGTGAGAAGACGGAAGCGGCGAGATAATAATGATTGAAGTTAAAATGAGTTATAGTGCAAAATGTCTTTGGGAAGACATCCATGGTTACTAAATGTGATATTTGCTATCGATTGGTAGGTATATTATAGGGATTACCTAATAACGAATGGTGGGTTTATGGTCAAACTCGCCCAAAGGTCAAACACAAGCAGTTTTTAATTTCATCAGACTTTTTACAGGTAGGGTAGATAACATTAACACCGGACACATCCTAATACCAAACATTAATACCGGACACATCCTAATACCATACTTTGCATCAGTGGCGGATCCAGGGGGGGCCGTAGGGGCTGAAGCCCCCTGCCTTAGAAAACGGCACCATTTTTGTATAGGATTGCCCGGCGCCGAAGGCGCCGTAGCGTTTTCGGGAGGCCGCCAGGGCGCCCTTGCGTCTACCAACAGCATCGTAGCACTCTTGGAAGGCACCCTGGCACCCTCAGAAGACATCTTGCCGCCCTCACAAAGCATTATGCCGCCCTCGGAAGGTACATCGCCGCCCTCGGAAGGCATTATGCCGCCCTCGGAAGGCACCATGCCGCCACCGTCACCGAGGAAATATGCCGCCCTCAGGCCTGAAGCCCCCGCCTTAGAAAATCCTGGATCCGCCCCTGCTTTGCATGCTATTGGTGATGAAGTCGATACCGACACGCTACATCACCAATAGCATGCAAAGTATGTTGTTAGGGCGTGTTGGGGGTTACAGTTGTCTACCGTTCTTTCCCTTCAAACTGACAACGACAACCCTTTGCCCAGGGGTGGTACAATGCCCCGTCCTGATGGACGACGTCGGAGAACAATTTTTTTTCTCTTGCCAGGTTGGCTTATTTGTCATCACAGATGATCCATCAGAGGAGTCACATGCTGCATTTTTGCATGCGAGTGTTTTTTACATCGACCAGTGGGATATTCAAAGGCAACTTCTACTGAATTTTCAGGTCATAATGATGGTTCACACATGCAAATGCTATCCCAAAGTTTACCAAAAACAAAATACGCATCCCACATAACAACAGTGATATCAGTTTGGCAACACCAGAATGCCAGCATATTATACCACAAATATAGTTGTTTTATAGGCCATACAAACTATACCAAGTTGTCTGCAAAATACTATTTCAGTCGACAGCGGTTTGGGAGAACCGCGGAAGACCACTCATTGACTTTGAACGGGAGACTCTCCGCCGTCCGTCCAGCGGATCCGCTGGTTTTATCAGCCAACTTCGCTGCATAGTAGAAACTGGTATACATTTTGGAAAAATTTAGAAACCCAGACTATATTTTAGATTGATGACCAATGACCATGGTGGCATGATGGCAGCATTTTAAAACCTCGATTTTGAGCGATCGTCGCTTTGGAAAGCGATGCATGTTAAAAATGTTTTAGCAATTCTGTGAATCACCCCCTGCTTCAGTGCTCAAGGTAAAGTTAAGTTAAAATAATGAATAATATAGTTGCTCAAAAAGTGGATAAAGTAAATCGCATTGCAAGTAGGGTAAACTTAACATGTCAACACATCAGACTTGGCACGTTTCTGGTGGTGTTGACTGTTGGTGTTGTAATTTGGGGACATGTCAAGACATAAGACTTCCATGTTATTGGTGATGTATTGGTGTCTGAAAGTCATCTCAGGCGAAGGGTTGTCAGTTTGAAGGGAGAAAACAGGGTAAACAACTGTAACCCCGGACACGCCCTTACAACATACTTGTCATGCTATTGGTGATGTAGTGAGTGTGTCGGTATCGAGTTCATCACCAATAGCATGAAAAGTATAGCTTTATGATGTGTCTGGTGTTAATGTTGTGTACCCTACCTGTTAAAAGTCTGATTAAATTCTAAACAAATGCTTGTATTTTTACCTTTGGTTCAGTTATCCCCCCCCCCCCGCCCTGTCATTTCATGTTATTGGTGGTGCAGGGCTGGGACACCCTAGCTGTGTTTCGCCGTTGGGATTCTGAAGCCACAAGTTTGTCACAATTTTTTTCCCTATACAATTTTGCTATTTTTGTTTCCAAACAAAGCATTTGGTACCGACAGACGAAGGTAATAAGGTATTCAAATGCTGCCTTGGTGCACTTTGTTGATGTTTTTGCAATGCTGCTACCTGCCACGTTTCCATGTCAACTGAACCAGTGACAACAGCACCAATGACAACAACACCAGTGACAACAGCACCAGTGCCAACTGAACCAGGGACAACTGAACTAGGGACAACTGAACCAGTGACAACTGAACCAGGGACAACAGCACCAGTGACAACAGCACCAGTGACAACTGAACCAGGGACAACTGAACTAGGGACAACTGAACCAGTGACAACTGAACCAGGGACAACTGGGTCAGTGCCAACTGAACCAGTGACAACAGCACCAGTGACAACAGCACCAGTGCCAACTGAACCAGGGACAACTGAACTAGGGACAACTGAACCAGTGACAACTGAACCAGGGACAACAGCACCAGTGACAACAGCACCAGTGACAACTGAACCAGGGACAACTGAACTAGGGACAACTGAACCAGTGACAACTGAACCAGGGACAACAGCACCAGTGACAACAGCACCAGTGACAACTGAACCAGGGACAACTGAACTAGGGACAACTGAACCAGTGACAACTGAACCAGGGACAACTGGGCCAGTGCCAACTGAACCAGGGACAACTGAACTAGGGACAACTGGACCAGTGACAACTCAACCAGGGACAAAAGGGCCAGTGACAACTGAACCAGGGCAACTGAACCAGGACAACTGAGCTAGGACAACTGAACCAGGACAACTGAATCAGTGACAACTGAAGCAAGGACAACTGAACCAGTGCCAACTGAACCAGTGACAACAGCACCAGTGACAACAGCACCAGTGACAACTGAATCAGTGACAACTGAATCAGTGACAACTGAATCAGTGACAACTGAGCCAGGGACAACTGAACTAGGGACAACTGAACCAGTGACAACTGAACCAGTGACAACTGAACCAGTGACAACTGAACCAGTGACAACTGAACCAGTGACAACTGAACCAGTGACAACTTGGTTAGTGACAACTGAACCAGGGACAACTGAACCAGGGACAACTGAACCAGGGACAACTGAACCAGTGACAACTGAACCAGGGCAACTGAACCAGGACAACTGAGCTAGGACAACTAAACCAGGACAACTGAATCAGTGACAACTGAAGCAAGGACAACTGAACCAGGGACAACTGAACCAGTGACAAATGAACCAGTGACAACCAGTGGAGCGTCTAAACGCCACCCTTTTAACTCAGCTCCTATGGAGAGAAGGCGGAATCCAAAAATACCGTTCGATATCTCTTTAAAAATAATGTCGAAACTATTTTTGTCGTTATTTGGCTTAGGTCAATATTGAGGTCACCAGACGTCATCAAATGTCAAATTTTCCAAGTATAGAACTTTGTTCCAGAAACCTCAAATATCTTTGGAACTATAATAGCTAGGAATAAACAGAAAAAAAGCAATAGAAGGCTCATGAACAATGCAATCGTCATCGGTGTTCTCAAATTTTAGCTCAGGTAAATACTTTAGGCTCCAGAGGTCACCAAATGTCACGATGGCATCTTCTTCCAAAAAGGTTTTCGTGAATAACTTCTGATCACTTAAACATTGAGAAATAATTGTAACACCATCGTCTTTGTCTCGTTAAACCGCTTCGCAAAATATAAATGGTAAACGGGTTAGGTCAACTTCAAAATTTGCCTCAGTTGGCACTGGTTCAGTGGTCCCTGGTTCAGTTGTCCCTGGTTCAGTTGTCCCTGGTTCAGTTGTCCTTGGTTCAGTTGTCCCTGGTTCGGTTGTTCCTGATTCAGGTGTCCCTGGTTTAGTTGCCCCTGGTTCAGTTGTCTTTCGTTCAGTTGTCACTGGTTCAGTTGTCCTGGTTCAGTTGTCCCTGGTTCAGTTGTCACTGGTCAAGTTGTCCCCTGGTTTAGTTTTCACTGGTTCAGCTGTCACTGGTTCAGTTGTCACTGGTTCAGTTGTCCCTGGTTCAGTTGTCACTGGTTCAGTTGTCACTGGTCAAGTTGTCACTGGTTGAGTTGTCACTGGTTGAGTTGTCACTGGTTGAGTTGTCACTGGTTGAGTTGTCATTGGTTCAGTTGTCACTGGTTCAGTTGCCACTGGTTCAGTTGTCACTGGTTCAGTTTTTACTGGTTCAGTTGTCCCTGGTTCAGTTGTCACTGGTTCAGTTGTCCCTGGTTCAGTTGTCCCTGGTTCAGGTTTACTGGTTCGGTTGTCACTGGTTCAGTTGTCACTGGTTCAGTTGTCTCTGCTTCAGGTTTACTGGTTCAGTTGTCACTGATTCAGTTGCCACTAGTTCAGTTGACTGTGTTCCGCCTGCCACATGGTACTATGGCATCATAATGTGCAGCCATATTGTGCACAACACTGCAATTATGCAAATATATTAGTTAGTCAAAGGTTGACACAAAAATAGCATAGGCATTGAAAGTTAAAAAAATAATATATAGCACAAAAATTAGAGAGTCCCTCAGGATCACCCTGCACTCACCCCCAGATTAGCAGGATTGTTAAAATTAGTCCTATTGGAGTGGGGGAGGGGTGGTAAACATCTGGCTGTCCCAGAACTCTGTCATAGTGTCATACAGAACTAAAAATGGCATAGTGACGCTCCTGTACCTATATAATGGAAAATGGGATTAACATTATGTCAAACATATTCAATATCAAATCACATTTTTGCTATTCATTCTGCTTTTTACCAATCATAACATTGTCACACATTGAACAAGGTAGGGTCAACTGCAGTAACCTCAGACAAATCTTAGCTCTGCACTTCCCATGCTATCAGAATGAATGTATAATAATAATGACACACTACAACACTTAGTAACTATGCGTGTGTCAGTATTACCTACATTCTGATAGCATAACAATCTGGAATAGGATGTGTCCGAGGTTACAGCACATCAGAACCTAAACCTAACCCTATATAAATGATTTTACTAACGTTTGTTAAACATGATGATGTGATAGTGACCACTTGAGAGGATGTATTTTGTAATTTAAGACATGAATTTTCCCTGAAACATTTGGTATTTTGATATTGGGTGAACAGGGTCCTAGGATTGCTTTGGAACTGGGTGTGGAGTGAAAAATTATGGTTCCAATTATCCAATACATTTGGAAATAAGGAGTAGAAAATTAATATTAAAGCACAGGAAAAGGAGTGTAATACAGTATCCATGGGGTGTGGTTCTCCACCCATTGTTCCAATCCACAAAATGTATGTCTTGTGATGAAATAATAATAGAATATTATAATCCTACTCAAAATTGTTGGCTCCCTGGTTGTTTTTGTCATGATAAATAATAGTATAACAGGACATTTCAAACACAAACTTACAAGTGCTGCTCAAAGCGAGTCACTCCCGATAGGAACACACATAAATTAGAATAACGTGAGCCTGCGCCACAAATGCTGTTCGTTATTGTATTTCGTGTGGCCACATTCAAAGAAGAGTAATATTTTATTTTGCATATGACGTGCTGTTGATTAGTCTTCTTCATTTTAACGAAATACAATCAGGTATGGATTGTTACATATTTTATTTTACTAAAATGGTGAATGTATCCAATAATATATTTCATTTTGGTTATGGGCATGTAGTGTGTATAGGTGTGCTACTCGCCTTCAGATGTTCTTCTTCGCTTTAGATCCCCTACTTTTGGTGCCCATTTGATGGCCTCTGTTCTGTACTCAGCAAAAGATGCATACCCGAACGGAGACAGAACGGCGACACACTACCATTCTGTCTCCGTTGTAATTGAACAGCGTGTGGCGTTCACGTGCCGTTTCCCAGCCGCCTGGCTGCGCACAGTGTTCATTATCGCTGATATTGCGCATGTTTTGTTCCGTGAACAAACGAACTCGTTGTACGAACTGATCATCCACCAGTGTTTTATTTACCGTGGTTGTACCCAAAACTACCGTGATTGTACCGCTTGCTTATATTTTAGAGCTGCATGATTATTTAAGAGCTGCAGGATTAATGATATATTAATGATTAATTTGCGAGTATCATGACAGAGGTGATCATTTGCAAAGGTGTGGTACTTACTTGTCTGTCTAAGATTTATCACCGATTACTCCACCGATGGCTGTAGATTTGTCACCGATTAGAATGACAGAACGGTAACTTTTACCAGCCCTGTGGTGGTGTGTTGGTGTCTAAAAGTCATCCCAGGCAAAGGGTTGTCAGTTTGAAGGGAGAAAACAAGGTAAACAACTGTAACCCCGGACATGCCCTAACAACATACTTTCCATGCTATTGGTGATGTAGTGTGTCGGTATCGACTTCATCACCAATAGCATGCAAAGTATGACATTATTATGTGTCTGGTGTTTAATGTTGTCTCCCTACCTGTAAAAGTCTGATTAAATTAAAAACTGCTTGTATTTGACATTTGGTTCAGTAATCCCCCCCCCCCCAAAGTTGGTGGGGCGACTGCCCCACCAACTTTGATTCTGGCCCACCATTTTTATGTTCTGCCCCACCAACTTGTGCCAGATTTGAAGGTTTCCTAGTGTTAAACTGTTCATTTGTCACCTCAGCTAAGCACAGCAACCACCGGTCAATATTATATTTTGACCCACCAACTTGCTCTGAAAAGTTCCACCCATGCTGTCTACGAGATGGTCTGGAGAGGGGGGGTGGGATGGAGGGTGGGGGTGGGGGCGACAGCACCTGGTAGGTTCTGCAGTGCAGCGAGCGAATGCGAGCGGCGCGTTCTAAACGTGGGTCCCTGCGATCTTAATTGCCGTAAATGTTAGGTAAAGTTTGATTATGTATCGTTGTTGGTGACGTCATAGCTTTGGTATTACTGGTACACTTTTCTGTTCGTCATAAATTATAAAAACTATTAACATTAAATGACAAATATTGCTTAGGACCTGTCTATACTCTCATCTTCTATAAGGACATCAATAATTTGACAATGTCTTGAATCTTGCATCAGCTACAGAGTAGCTTATCAGAGTTTCTGCAACTTTATTTTTGCATGTATGATGAATATATCACAAGAGTATAAATATAAATATTGCTTCAACGAGCGATATTGCATTAGTGTTGCTGGAGAACCATTTTCCAACTTTCGATTTGGTCGGAGAACCATAGTCTATTTTTACCACCCTTGCCTTTGCCTGGGATGACTTTCAGACACCAATACACCACCAATAACATGCAAATTTGATGTCTTTACATGTATAATAGAGTTAATAAAAACCATAGCCTCATACTATGTAATATATTATTAAAAAATGAAACAAAAGAGACAACAGTTTCAGGCGTAGCCCATCTTCAGGTCTCAGTACGAGCACGTTATGGCGTACCTGAAGATGGCCTACGCCTGAAACTGTCGTCTCTTTTGTTTCATTTTTTATTAATATATTACATAAAATGAGGCTGTGGTTTTTATTAACTTTATTATACATTATGAGCCTCAAAAAAGCACTATCCCACGTCTTTACATGTATAAAATTACAACACCAACAGTCAACACCACCGCCACAATCAGTAACGTACCAAGTCTGTTGTGTTGACATGTTAAGTTTACCCTACTTGCTATGCGATTTATTTTATCCACTTTTTGAGCAACTATATTATTAATTATTTTAACTTAACCTTACCTTGAACTCTGAAGCAGGAGGTGCTTCACAGAATTGCTAGAAAAAAATAGCATGCTTCGCCTTTGAAAGCAACGATCGCTCCAAATCGAGGTTTTAAAATGCTTCCATCATGCCTCCATAGTCATTGGTCAACAATAAAAAATATGCTCTGGGTTTCTAAATTTGTTTCAAAATTTATACCATTTCTACTATGCAGCGAAGTAAGCTGATAAAACCAGCGGATCTGCCGGACGGACGGCGGAGAGTTCCCGTTCAAAGTAATTGAGTGGTCTTCCGCTGTTCTCCCAAACCGCTGACGACTGAAATAGTACTTTGCAGTCAACTTGGTAGCTTGTTTGGTCTATAAAAACAACTATATTTGTGGTCTAATATGCTACCAAACTGATATCACTGTTCCTATGTGGGACACGTATTTTTTTGGTAGACTGGGCCGCGTATTTTGTTTTTCGTAGACTGTGTATTTTCATGTGTGAACCAATTCCGTAGAAATTGCCTTCGAATATCCCAGGATTCGATATAAAAAGCACACGCATGCAAAAATGCAGCATGTGGCTCCTCTTATGGAACATTTGTGATGAAAAAAAATAGCCAACCTAGCAAGAAAACGACAATTTTGTATCCGACGTCGCCCAGCAGGACGGGATTTACCGGGATTACGGACGGGATTACCACCCCTGGCGTTACGAATGAGGGTATCAAAAATTCATCTTTGGAGACGGCTTGTCAGCGGCCGTTAGATTATCCTACTGACAATAGTAAGACAAAACATTCTTTCGGAGTTGTAGGTTGTTATAATTGTATACGCCATAACGTGCTCGTACTGCAAGGAAATCGTTATATTTGGAAAGGATGGGAGGACAAGACAGTGTCAGATAGCAATACACGCCATAAGAGATGCATTAAATCCATATGGTATGCGTACTGGCATTTGATGAAAAAATATAACGGCAGTGGCAACAGTGGTGTAGCAATGGTGCGTAGGCTCGCAATCCGAATACATTGCCAACATCGGGATATTTCAGCCTGCTGAGAGTAGAGTGAATGCCGTGGTCAAGGTCGGGTCAAGTTAGGTCATGTCAAAGTAAATATGCAATGAAGTGCTTGCAAGTAGTACCGTTGTATGCACTTCCTCACGATCGTTCGAATGATACCCATATTAGCGTCAGGTCAAGTCAGGTCAAGGTCAGATGACCTCGATGTAACCCAAGCTATGGTATTCAACTTATATTAATCATCCCAAAGGTAATAGGAAACGTTCTCGCTATTCAGCATATAATGCTCAGGGCTGTGAAATCATGACCCTGAACTTGGATTTGTGTTGTCACTGTGACCTGACCTGACCTGGAAATGACGCCAAAATTTATATAGATGTGCCCCAGGTATTCCATTAAATGTTCTCAAAGTTTCACGTCGCTATCCCTACGCGTGCTGATGATATTTCCGAAGAACCAAGGGGCCGGGGGGCGAAAAAATACCCCAGTGGCTGGAAGGTGGCCGGGAGGCTCATAGGCTCTTGGGTTAAAGAGTCTGCCCACAACATTTTTGGCCGTCAAATCAAAACATATTTTTTATAATTTCGACACCACAACAAACTGTTCTTCAATGCTAACATGGGTGTTCTCTCTAGATTACCCAATGTTCCGTGACCGGTCACGTGCTCGCCCATCCCCCGGGCCAGTGACCTGCGTGCACGCGCACGTGTTTGCGTGCGCGCGTGTGTTCGTGCGCTGCGCGTGCTATGATTCGCGGTGTATCGACTGGCACCTTGGCGCTCCTCTGTGCTGCAAGTTGTCACTGTAAAGGCGGCCGCACACTAGGCCATTCGGCGCGCGGAGGTCGCGATATCGCTACGACTTTCCGCGCATCTTTAGCGACTTTCCGCCTTCGCGTCGTCGGCCGGCCATCTGCGGACAGGCGGAAAAAGGCTGATTCGAACGAGCTTTTTTCCGCGACTGAACGCCGCGGAGCCGCGGACAACAAAATTAATCAGGCTAACAGTGGCGAATCTATGCAAGACAGATGTACGAATTGTGCACAGCATGCTCTTGCCGCTGTGAAATTTATTATGTAAAAGTTGCGTGGTTCTAAACTTACATCGTCGTCGAAAAATTGTCATTATTAATTTACCTGGGGACAGGCTGTAGGCACAGGTTGCGACATGCTGTAGGTCGGCGGGCGGAATCTCGCGAGCAGACAGCGCCGAATCCGCCGGAACAAGGACGATATTCAGCGGTATCGCCGCGATTTTCCGAGGCGGAATTTCGCAGTGATATCGGGCGACGAATGCGTAGTGTGCGGCCGCCTTAATGAGTGGACGTGTGTGCTAATGAATGCCTGTCTATGTACTGTGCTGAAGTGCTGGGTCGTGTTATGCAATGTTGCGCAGCGGTGGACAGCGGTGCTGTGCTGTCCTGTGCTGTGCACCATGCTTAATGTTTATTATCTAGGTAACAACGCTGTGGTAACGGTGTTGTGTGATGCTATTTGGCGTTATGCTGTACCGGGCCGGACCCAACCGTGCAGGTCTCATCTGTCAGAGAATCAAAGAAACCTTGCTGTCATGTGTGCTGTGCTGTGTTGTGTTGTGCCGCACGCTGTGCTGTGCTGTACTGTGTTGTACTGTGCTTTGATGTACTGTGCCGTTCCGTGCCGTTCCGTGCCGTTCCGTGCCGTTCCGTGCCGTTCCGTGCCGTTCCGTGCCGTGCCGTTCCGTGCCGTTCCGTGCCGTTCCGTGCCGTTCCGTGCCGTTCCGTGCCGTTCCGTGCCGTGCCCTGATGTGCGGTGCTGCGCTGTGATGTGATGTGATGTGATGTGATGTGATGTGATGTGATGTGATGTGATGTGATGTGATGTGATGTGATGTAATGTGATGTGGTATGATATGATATGATATGATATGATGTGATGTGATGAGACGTGATGCGATGTGATGTGATGTGATGTGATTTGGTGTTATGTGATGTGATGCGATGTGATATGATATGATATGCTATGATATGATATGATATGATATGATATGATGTGATGTGATGTGATGTGATGTGGTGTGATGTGGTGTGATGTTATGTTATGTGATGTGATGTGATGTGATGTGATGTGATGT
>JAXIVJ010003249.1:0-27500 GCA_036785665.1 Chirona hameri | reverse complement strand
TGTTGTGTGGTGTTGTGTGGTGTTGTGTGGTGTTGTGTGATGTTATGTGGTGTTATGTGGTGTTGTGTGGTGTTGTGTGGTGTTGTGTGATGTTATGTGGTGTTATGTGGTGTTGTGTGGTGTTGTGTGGTGTTGTGTGCTGTTATGTGGTGTTGTGTGGTGTTGTGTGGTGTTATGTGGTGTTGTGTGGTATTGTGTGCTGTTGTGTGCTGTTGTGTGGTGTTGTGTGGTGTTGTGTGCTGTTGTGTGGTGCTGTGTGGTGTTGTGTGCTGTTGTGTGCTGTTGTGTGGTGCTGTGTGGTGTTGTGTGCTGTTGTGTGCTGTTGTGTGGTGTTGTGTGGTGTTGTGTGCTGTTGTGTGGTGCTGTGTGGTGTTGTGTGCTGTTGTGTGGTGTTGTGTGGTGTTGTGTGCTGTTGTGTGGTGTTGTGTGGTGTTGTGTGGTGTTATGTGGTATTGTGTGGTGTTGTGTGATGTTATGTGGTGTTATGTGGTGTTGTGTGGTGTTGTGTGGTGTTGTGTGGTGTTGTGTGGTGTTGTGTGGTGTTGTGTGCTGTTGTGTGGTGTTGTGTGGTGTTGTGTGGTGTTGTGTGGTGTTATGTGGTGTTGTGTGGTGTTGTGTGGTGTTGAGCTGTGTCGTGTGGTGCTGAACCGTAATGGCCCAGTGGTGCAGGCCCAGGGAAGCGGCCGGTTCATTCAGGCTGAGTAATCCGGGCCGGCCAGGGCGGATAGAATAGGCCAGACAGGGCGGTATCCGTCCGCGATCTCCCGGACCAGCTCAGCTCTGATGACACATATATACTCCCACCCCCTGGGAGGAGGGGCTGGCCGCCACACCAGGGGCCTCTGCAATTACAGCTCTCCACACGACTGGGCGCCGGACGACTGTGCGCCGGACAGTCAGATGATGTTATGGCCAGTGATGGCCTGCGCTACGCTACGCTACGGAATTACGCTACGCTACGATGTTTTTTTTAAACCAAATCTACTCTACCTAATTACGTTACGTTACATTTTGCTGCTTTACCGATTACGCTATTTTTCGTTAACCCGCGCGGCGCTGGGGTCTCCAGCCGAACGCGCGGCGCTGGGGGGGGGTAAATTTTACCCCCCCCTCGTATCTTCCGAACCAATAACCGCAGCGAGACGCACAATGCGGCGATCGCAAGCTCTCAACGAGAATAATCGAATGCATACTCGAAATTCTTAAAATAAGGTCACATGTCAGGTCACGGTCAGGTCAAATGTAAAATGTAAGTATTTGAGTTTTTGTGCCATACTTTCCATCCAAAGCCTTATATTGCAACTATTATCTCACAAAGTGCTCCAGAGTGTATAATGCATTTCCCGCATAAGTAAAAGTGAAATTGTAAGCAAAGGTCAAGGTCAAGGTCAGGTCACACAAGGTCACAGGTCTACGAAAGCCATGTGATACATGTTGTATGGGTTATTTTACACGTATAATTCGATAGAAGCAGCCATTTTCACAGCCTGACACCATATAATCGTCCTCAGGTCAAGGTCAGGTCACAATAAGGTCAAAATTTGAAATTGAATAATCTAAATAAACATTGTATGTTTCTAGACTAGTTTTGTCTTAGAAATACAGTGGTGGCATTTATTTGTCTGTATCTGGTCAGTAAAAGCCAAAAAACGCAATTTAAAAAATGACGTCATGAGTTACTTGTTCTTAGAGAGTCATAAGTCAGTCAAAAATAAAGAAATTGCTTTGAAATTTGGTTTGAATATCGTTCATACTCGGTTCTCTAATATATCTTCCGTTTTTTTTTTAAATCTTCAAACAAAACACTTTTGTGGAAATTCTTCCCCAAAAATAAGTTTTTGCATTTTTGGAGGTCAAAAACCCAAAATTTTGAAAATTTGAGATAGCCATGTCAAAGACAATGTTATTTCCCTTTTTTTGACGCCTTTTATTTGCAATTTGCAGTAACACGCTATTTTCTACGATTTTTCAAACAATTAACGTTTTTTCACCAAAAATGACATGGCATGACGTCACTAAAACGTCATTATCTGCCACAAAATGTCACGAATTAAAAAAAAAATGGCAGAAGACGTAGAATTGATGCACCATAAGCTACCGTAAGTTTCACTTTGATATCTGTCATAGTTGTCAAGTTATGGAGAAAATCCGGGAGGGGGGGGGGGCAAAATTTACCCCCCCAGCGCCGCGCGGGTTAAACGTAGCTTATAATATATCGTACTACGATACAAAAGATACCAGGAAAATCAACAGTATGTAACGACGATTTTTCGTTCATCCTCGTTTCTAACTTTCCTATCAACCAGCAGTCATGTATTTTTTTTGTTCGACAGACATTTGCGAAGACATTCGTAACACAGTCACAAAGCATCATCATTAGTGAAATGTGTGGTGCAAAGGTCTGTCGCACCTATATCCAGCTAACCTATATCCAGACACCTTTTATTGATTGTTGCTAGTGTATGGTACCTAACCCGAGATTGACTGGCGTAGACATTCTTCTAACGACCATTGGCAATAGCAATAGATTAGAAACCAATAAAGCTATCAAGCTCCCGAGTTTAACCAGCATTAACTTTTTCGCCTATATAGCTCAGACGGTAGAGCGCTGAGCTTTAGATGGTAGACCTCACTCAGTGTGGCTGGCCGGGTTCAAGTCACTTCGGCACTCGCTATTTGTCCCTGACTAGGATGGCCTGCGGCTGGTGGCAGGCGTCGCACTCGTCGCACATGCACAGGTCAGGTGACGTCAGAGGGTGGGGTGGACCTTGTCCTAAATGTCCATGTATGTTCGTGTACGCAAAACTTTCGCTTCTAAATTATGCCAGTTACTGTTAATTGCGAGGTCTAATGGTTTGGTCAGGGCCTATGCAACAAGCTCTGCTTAGCGCGAAACCTGACGTCGAAAATTCATTCATTCAAATTATTCGAACTTAATTGATACAAAAAGTATTTCAAACTGATAAAAAAATGTCGATAACTTCTTTTATGTACTGCAAATTCAGTGACGTCACAATCTACGAGTTAGATGAAAACTAAGTTGAACGTAAAATAAGCCGTACAAATATAGGCATACAAACTCAAAGAATACCACACCGCTCAAAAATAACACGCCACTTCTGCTGCAAAACATTTCTTGGATTTGAAAACGTTTGTGACAAACAGTATTCACGTCTCGACTGAGCATTGGCTCTCAGTTACCTTCGGCTGAGACGCCAGTCAACGGCGAGTTGAATCAATAATATATGGCGCCTTAATTACAGGGAAACAGGGAAACGGTAATCTAACCACCGATCCATAAGACGTTATAATTTAATAATAAGGTTACCCTCAGCTATACAAAAGATACCAATGAGAATAAGAGATGCCCATTACCATCAGCAACATATGCTCTGAAGGGCAGCGCAATGGATTTGTGTCGGGGAGGGGCAAACCGAAGGCAATGGGTCCATTTGAGAAAGGGACTTCCCGGCCATTTTCGTGGGACCTCGTCAAAAATCTTCTCGACCGCCTTCTTAGGGGCTTTCTCGAAATATTTTATGGTTGTAGAAGCCTTCTCTGAAGTATCGCATGAGCAGCTTTCCCGGTCATTATCGTAGGGGCCTATGTGGAGTCTATATCAGTTGTCTTCTTAGTGGCATTTTAGGAGCTTGTCTCGGCTGTCTTTTCGCTGCCTTCTTGGTGCTTGTGTCGGGCATCTCTTTCGGGGATATTTGGAGCTTGTGTGGGTAGTTTTTAAGGTCTTCTTGGAGTTTGCCTCAATTGCCATTTTAAGGGCCTCTTTGGAATTTGTCACGCTTATTGTTTTAGGTGCCTCTTCGAACATCTTCCGGTTGTTATTTCAAGGAGCGACTTGAAACTTATTCCAATTATCTATGTATTTTGGAACTGATCAGTATTTATGTATATTTGCGAGGGGCTTCCCTTTGTTTTTATGGGGCCTCCTTAAGTCCTGGGGCGCAATATTTGCCCCCCCTCGCTGTGGCGCCGCCCTCGATGTTATGCTACGAAATACCTTAAGTAGCAGTTACGTTATTTTAATATTTTTCGGTAGTACGCTACGAAATACTTAAATTATGGTACGGAACGATTTTGTGAGCTACGTGTTACCAAAAAACATACCGTAGCATAAAGTAGGTCATCACTGGTTATGGCATCGTACAGAACGGCTGTGTATTTGAGAGCGGTCCTGTTTCGGATTGGTCAGCGCGGTCACCTGGCTGTGTATTTGAGAGCGGTCCTGTTTCGGATTCGTCAGCGGCGTCACCTGGCTGTGTATTTGAGAGCGGTCCTGTTTCGGATTCGTCAGCGTCGTCACCTGTCTGACACCATCGTCAGCGCGGTGGGATAACGGTATAAGTCGATGCACCATGACATTGCAGTTTGCTGGATAGCGTTTGCTAGTCGATGGACACACATACGGAACTTGATATGCTTTTGGGGTTGTAGCTACAACTGCATCCTAAAAAATTACAACCCCAATTATGAATATTAAAACCCCAACATTGCCAGTAAATGCATACCTAAGTGAATAAATACTGAAAATGGTACGCAAAATCACCGAATGATTTTTAAACAACAATCATAAGAAAACAATGAATAAATATGAACACAGTAAAGGAAAAAACATAAAATGTTAGTAAAGTTTGGCATAAAATAACATTTAAAATCTAACAATAGGTACAACATATTAAACCAAAATTGCTGAGAAAGACTATGTAGGTACCCAGGTGCGTAGGATCATATTCAGTTGGGTCATAAACACTAAAGAACAACACTATACGTATTGACAAATAGGTAACCTTTTTTTTCAATTTCAGACATACACAAAATGGCAATCCAGGTCACTAAGAGCTTCCCAAACACAGACACTTGCATTTATTGCGAATTATAAGGATAAATTGGTATTTTGTGGCTTGTGATTTTGTGACTTCAAAGAAATCACAACGATGGAAACAGATGTCTTTAATGTATCTTCATATGGATGTCCATATATAGGTATGTTTAGACTGCGATTGTTTTAAAGCGCATATATACATTGTGTGTGTCATGACAGTTTTGGCAGAATTTCCTTAGTATTCTTTCCATTCTAGTCATTTTCCCTGGGGTTGCATCATGTTGGTCATACCTGCAGGGGCGTCGCAGATAATTTTTGAGTGGGGGGTAAGCTTAAATGAAGAAAAATTTACCCCATTTTGTTGCGTGTATTTAACCCTCGCCCGTGAAGCGTCCGATCAGTGCGTGACCGTGCAGGGGGGGGGGGGTACAACCCCCTATCGTTTGGCCCCTAATTGGGCTAGAGCTTCGATTAAAAAACGAGCATGTTGCTTGTCACGAGAGGAAGCCATTGATACCCAATTTTAAGGTCTTAGATAATTAGGTGACCTCTGAGGTCATGTCAATGACCCAAAACCCAACCAAATTGTAAGTGCGTATAAATTGAATTTGATCGGGCTAGAATCGCGAATTAGCATACAATTATGCTAAATGGGTGCCAAATTTGAAATCAGCGTCACAAAATGTCCTAGAAACTGACAAATTCCAAAAAGGTCATGTCAGATCATGTCAGGTCATTTGAGTTCCGTGACCTCGGTTGACCTGTTGGGGCGCATGACCCCAGTGGAACATATAATTATGTACGATGGATCCCATATTTGAAATCAGCGTCACAAAATGTCCTAGAAACTGCCAGAAGTAAAAAAAATGTAATATGAGGTAATCGGAAGTCAGTGACCTCGGTTGACCTCTGAAAAGGTCAATCGAGGTCACAACCTCAATGAAAACCACAACTGTCACCTGGGAACACCTGTGCATATGCTCCTGAACAACAAACACTATGAAGAAACTGCACAAGTTACAAGGATCAATACTACGGGACGCCAGTTGCGCCTTACATGACCTTGCAAAACAGGTAAAAAGTCACGGGTCATGTAACCTGCAAAATAAAATAAAAATTCATAATATGTGTCAAATTGTTTACAAGTAGGGTACGGAAAGTTTCATCGCAATCGGTTGATATTTACGCTAGTGATTCCCGAAAAACCGAGTGGGTGGGGGTGTGTGGCATCAACCCCCCCCCCCCCCCTGCACTGGCGAGGGCGCCTTCGCATCATTTTTTTTAATGTTGATTTTGATGTTATATCGGTAATTGTTATTTAATTGTAAGGTAATTGGTAATTTAGGTAATTTAGGTAATTTAGGTAATTTAGGTAATTTAGGGAATTTAAGATAATTAGGAAATTGTTATTTAGCGCCGTCAAGCGGCGCGAATTTATTTACGGGTTTTCCTGATAAAACCCAGAAATATAGGCGGTGGGCCATGTACAGGATAAGAAGCTAAAAATGCTATAAAATTCAATTCAGCGTTAAGAGGAACTGAATACGATGACGATGGCTTCGTTATGATCATGGCCACCGATGTGACGCCGCGAAGCGGCGTGAAAATTTAAATTTTAGGTCGTGGAAAATAAATTTGTATATCTAGTCCGCGAGTGGAGCCAAGTCTCAGGTAACTCCTTTTCCTGGTTACACATCTCGGTATGATTGCAAATATTGAAATGAAAGTAGTTTTTAATTTACATTAGCCTCGGATAGTAAATAACGATGACCGGTGGCAGTCAGGACTTAATAGTACATAAGATAATAATAACTGTAGGTGTACATATGTATGTACCGAACTGTAACAAACAACTGGAAACAGTGCAAATGGTTTGAAAGCAGCAAGAGGCAGGACGACTTCTCCGCGCATAAATGGCCCCTGTGGATCTGGAGGAGCCTGGGGTAGATGGCTTGGGGAGATGGTCCTAGTCTGGTACCCACTATTATATAGCTCTTCGGTCCAGCAAGATGGGCACCGCTGGAGCAGCTTCCGGGTGCCGATGTCCGCGCCTTTGCGTTTGCGTCGCCTTGTTTCGGAACTCGGCAGTCTAGCTAAACATGTATCCCGCTTGAAAGTTAATATTTTATGAAGGGAGTGGGCCCTGGTGGAATTCATTTGCCCATTTTCCAAATTTGTATACGCAATTGCGAAACTTGTGTCATGCCGCGAGGCGGCGCGAAATGTCCACTCTTTTACTTTGGATAACTGAACTTCGCTGCAAAGGCAATTTTGACGATAAATTGTTAACTTCACCCGCAAAAAAAGTGTATGGAGGTGGGGGTCAATCACCCTCCTTCTGAGAGTAGGGGGGGGGGGTTGGGGGTGTCCCCCCGACCCTCCCGTCGGCGACGAAGGAAATTTCACGAATTTCACGAAAAAACGAAGGAAATTTCATCCGTAACTGACTGATTCCATGTCCACGTCGCAGGGGTGTATGATCCTATTCAGTTGAAGAAGCTTCACCCCCCCCCCCCCCCCCCTCCCCCCCCAACTTGGCTTCAGCCACCCCAACTTGGACGAGGAAGTGGATCAAATCTGGGGAGAAATCCGTATTTTGGTGGATTTTGATGGTACTTTAAGCGATTTTTCCCAGCTCAGTCCCCCCCCCCAAAAAAAAACTTTCATGGAGAAGCTACGTCCCTGTCACGTCGCATTTTTCATATTCCAATCTTGATTTTCATAGGAATCACATGAAAAATAGAACCAGCTTCCGCCACAAAAAGTGTGTGCGTTGGCCGATCGGCCGCCATAAGAAGTGTGTGTGGGGGGGGGGATCGGCCGCCATAAAAAGTGGGGGAAGGGGGCGACCCCCGCCCCGCCCCCCCCCCCCGGTTTTCAAAAGTGGGGGTCGCGACCCCCCCCCCCCCCCCCCACACGTCAGCGACGCCCCTGCACACCTGGTATTAGATCACAAAGAAAATAAGGTCAGCTGTTCTGCCTAAAATCACACTCTGGGCAGACGTCTGATCCAAAATAAAATACACAAATTACACAAATGTAGAACAGCACGTACACCGAGCATAATAATGCCGTGGCGGAGCGGGAGGCTAGCGGAGCATGGAGCACGCGTGTCACGTAGTTGCCTTAAAGGGTAATCGAGATTTAAGCGACGCCTGTGCCACTGTGACCTGCGGTATGTCCTGTTGGTCTGTGACCTACTCGGTAAGAACCCCGCGCTGCAGCCGCTCCGTATACGGCAGGTAACGCTCGCCACCTCTGGCCAAACCTGCGGCAAACCGGACCACCATGCTATGGTAGGTCCAGAACATTCCCGATTGGTCAGATTAGTCCCAGGCTTACCTCCAGTCGGGACCTAACGACCTCAGGCGCATCGGAGCGTACGGCAAACATAGGACGGTATTTACCAACTTCCCGTTTGAGTCCAATCACAACCTTGACCATCTCCAGACTCCTCAAATCACATCTTCGATTGACTTATACGGACCAATATATCGAGTACAGGTGAGATGCGAGCACTGCCCAGCGTCTTCATACCCATGCGTGCTGCAGCCCTGTCCGTGTGACCTTAGAGACGCATGGCGTTGGTTGGCACATTGCGCGCCCCAGACGGGTGCGGTGGATGACAAATAGGAATGACAGCGGCCTTGCACCAGCTTTGCCTGCACAGAAACAGACAGTGATTTGTAATTTGTGACCAATGGGGATATCAGCGAGCCACACTTGTGTGCTGCCTCATCCATGCTCGACCCCGGAGATTTCGATCCATCGGATGAACCCAATTGCTAGGGAGAGGGCAGCGACCTTAGTGACCTTATGACCTTAGTGCAATGCCCAGCTATAGAGTGACCCTCTGGCATCTTGCTGGGGCAGACAATTGCACACGCTGTGTTTACGCGTTAACCCTCGCCAGTGCAGTTGGGGGATGTATGCCACCCCTCGTTTAAAACAAAAGAATAACTCGCGTATGTATCAACCGATTGCGATGAAACTTTAAGTACCCTACTTTTGAACAATTTGACACATACTCTGAAAATTGCAAACTTCTTCTCCTCATGACCCGTGACCTATGACCTGTTTCTCAAGGTCGTGTAAGGCGCAACTGGCCCTCTTGTAGTATCATGCTTGTAACTTGTGCAGTTTCCGAGTATCTATTGTTCAGGAGCATAGGCATAGGTTTTAACAGGTAACATGTATAGTTTCCACTGAGCTCGTGACCTCTGATGACCAGATATCTCTGGCAGGTTATAGGACATTTTTTAACGCTGATTTAAAATTTGGCATCCATTTTAAATAACTATATGTTCCACGGGGGTCATGCCCTTCCACAGGTAAACTGAGGTCACTGACCTCCGATGACCTGAGATCACTTTTTCGGACTCTGGTAGTTTCTAGGACATTTTGTGACGCTGATTTTAAATTTGGCACCAATTTTGCATAATTATATACTCATGCACGATGCTAGCTCGATGATAATACAATATTACATGCACGAATCGGATGACATCCGGGCCATTGACATGACCTCAGAGGTCATATAATGACTCAGGACCTTCAAATCGGGTACCAACGGCTTTCGCTTATCACAAGCAACACATTCGTTTTGTAATCGAAGCTCTAGCTCAATGGGGGACGAAACGCCAGGGGTCGTACCCCCCCCCCCCCCCC
The DNA here is from genome assembly GCA_036785665.1 of Chirona hameri. Classification (NCBI taxonomy): domain Eukaryota; kingdom Metazoa; phylum Arthropoda; class Thecostraca; order Balanomorpha; family Balanidae; genus Chirona; species Chirona hameri. The sequence goes on along the minus strand of JAXIVJ010003249.1, from coordinate 17,995 downwards.
CCCGCACGGTAGCGTAGGTATCGGAGCCTGAGCTGGCGAGGGTTAAGTTGTAAACATTGTTCCGTACCATCGAGATGCAACATGCTAAGCTATAGGATGTCCGTCATTTTGGACATCTCAGAAGTATGTTCTCATAAAAAACTGAGGCGTGAGTGAGCATCAGGAAACTTAGAAAAATACCCTGGCCAGGTACCGACACTGAGTTCTGTCTCGACCGTCCCAGCGTGTCGGCGGCACCCGGCCCCTCCTGGCCAGGTACCCATCAGCGGTCTGTACCGACCTCAGTACCGTGTTGGCGGCACCCGGCCCCTCCTGGCCAGGTACCCATCAGCGGTCTGTACCGACCTCAGTACCGTGTTGGCGGCACCCGGCCCCTCCTGGCCAGGTACCCATCAGCGGTCTGTACCGACCTCAGTACCGTGTTGGCGGCACCCGGCCCCTCCTGGCCAGGTACCCATCAGCGGTCTGTACCGACCTCAGTACCGTGTTGGCGGCACCCGGCCCCTCCTGGCCAGGTACCCATCAGCGGTGTGTACCGACCTCGGTACCGTGTCGGCGGCACCCGGCCCCTCCTGGCCAGGTACCCATCAGCGGTATGTACCGACCTCAGTAGCGTGTTGGCGGCACCCGGCCCCTCCTGGCCAGGTACCGACACTGAGGTCAGTCTCGACCGTCCCAGCGTGTCGGCGGCACCCGGCCCCTCCTGGCCAGGTACCCATCAGCGGTCTGTACCGACCTCAGTACCGTGTTGGCGCCACCCGGCCCCACCTGGCCAGGTACCCATCAGCGGTCTGTACCGACCTCAGTACCGTGTTGGCGGCACCCGGCCCCTCCTGGCCAGGTACCCATCAGCGGTCTGTACCGACCTCAGTACCGTGTTGGCGGCACCCGGCCCCTCCTGGCCAGGTACCCATCAGTGGTATGTACCGACCTCAGTACCGTGTCGGCGGCACCCGGCCCCTCCTGGCCAGGTACCCATCAGCGGTCTGTACCGACCTCAGTACCGTGTTGGCGGCACCCGGCCCCTCCTGGCCAGGTACCGACACTGAGGTCTGTCTCGACCGTCCCAGCGTGTCGGCGGCACCCGGCCCCTCCTGGCCAGGTACCCATCAGCGGTTTGTACCGACCTCAGTACCGTGTTGGCGACACCCGGCCCCTCCTAGCCAGGTACCCATCAGCGGTCTGTACCGACCTCAGTACCGTGTTGGCGGCACCCGGCCCCTCCTGGCCAGGTACCCATCAGCGGTCTGTACCGACCTCAGTACCGTGTTGGCGGCACCCGGCCCCTCCTGGCCAGGTACCCATCAGCGGTCTGTACCGACCTCAGTACCGTGTTGGCGGCACCCGGCCCCTCCTGGCCAGGTACCCATCAGCGGTCTGTACCGACCTCAGTACCGTGTTGGCGGCACCCGGCCCCTCCTGGACAGGTACCCATCAGCGGTCTGTACCGACCTCAGTACCGTGTTGGCGGCACCTTGCCCCTCCTGGCCAGGTACCCATCAGCGGTCTGTACCGACCTCAGTACCGTGTTGGTGGCACCCGGCCCCTCCTGGCCAGGTACCCATCAGCGGTCTGCACCGACCTCAGTACCGTGTCGGCGGCACCCGGCCACTCCTGGCCAGGTACCGACACTGAGGTCTGTCTCGACCGTCCCAGCGTGTCGGCGGCACCCGGCCCCTCCTGGCCAGGTACCCATCAGCGGTCTGTACCGACCTCAGTACCGTGTTGGCGGCACCCGGCCCCTCCTGGCCAGGTACCCATCAGCGGTATGTACCGACCTCAGTACCGTGTTGGCGGCACCCGGCCCCTCCTGGCCAGGTACCCATCAGCGGTCTGTACCGACCTCATTACCGTCCCACCGTCGCGTAGACGGCACCCGGCCCCTCCTGGCCAGGTACCCATCAGCGGTCTGTACCGACCTCATTACCGTCCCACCGTCGCCTAGGCGGCACCCGGCCCCTCCTGGCATTCATTGGGTGGACATCAGGCCACCGTCTCGGCAGCTCAAAGGCACACGGCACGCCCGAATCACCTGCATCTGACGGCCGCGACACGGCACGGCCGAATAACCTGCAGATCTGACGGCCGCGACACGGCACGGCCGAATAACCTGCATCTGACGGCCGCGACACGGCACGCCCGAATCACCTGCATCTGACGGCCGCGACACGGCACGCCCGAATCACCTGCATCTGACGGCCGCGACACGGCACGCCCGAATCACCTGCATCTGACGGCCGCGACACGGCACGGCCGAATAACCTGCATCTGACGGCCGCGACACGGCACGGCCGAATAACCTGCAGATATGACATGTCAAGACACGGCACGGCCGAATAACCTGCATCTGACGGCCGCGACACGGCACGGCCGAATAACCTGCAGATCTGACATGTAGAGACTGCTCCGCTCACGTTGCCATATAGAGCGAAATGATCAATGATTATCGCTCTCTCCCAAGGTCACGCATAAGAAGAGAGTAGTAATTTGATAGGTGCATCAGCGGGAATATAAAGTGATTTGATTGCGGCAAGTCTGAGTCAATTATAGAACAACTACGAGTTTGTGTTTGCTCTAGGCACTCAACAGATTTAGGTACTACTTCAATATGTGGCTATAGGGGCAAACCATGTCAAGCGGATAAAAACATGTCCATTTTTGAACTCACCCCTTTTTATTTTGATGAAATTTTGTGGGCTTGCTTACCCATACATAAAACTATCAAAATCCTTTCTTTCTCAAAATTTGACCTCGGGTCACTGATAAAATGGTGTGGGCTTGTTTACCCATACATAAAGTTTGACGACCTGTATCTACAGGTCATCAAACTTTGACCTTAACAAGGTGTACGATAATTTGCAATGCTTCATAACTTACAAAGTTCAACTCGGAACACTTTGCAACGAAATGCAAATAATAGAAAATAAAGCAAGCTTTACTATAAATATACATTTAATGAGGTCGATGATCTTTGACCTTATTTGTTCTTGAATACAAATTGTTCATTTTAAATTCCCCAAAACCGGTTCCCTTCAATTTTGCTTAAATGTGTATATGTTAGCCATGGATCATAAAAAAAAATGGAATGGGCCGCCGGTTATTTTAGAAGAAAATAACCATCAGCTGTACCATGATTTAAAGTCATATGCACCTTTCTGGTCATCATGTCTTACCTAATTAAGCGTTAGAGTTCAAAACGGCGTCATTATGTTCGTTTCGGCAGGACGCGTAGATTGATCTATCACATGACTTGTCTAGGTCACTTCATCTTCATGATTGTCATAAGGTATAATTTTGAGTTTGATATAGCAAGGTTATACCATATGTTATTACATTATTAACAAGACAAACTCAATGACGTTTGAATTAATGTTCTAAGATAATTTACTCCAAAGTTAGTCCTGGAAAGTTGCGTGCAAAATCGAATTACCGACGCGTGGAGCCTGGTGGGTGGTTGCCTGGTCATACCGCCGCGCCCCGTGATTGGCTGGTAGGTGGCGGGTCACGTGATTGCCTGCCCGCCGGCTATGTGCCCCGTGATTGGCTGGTCGGTGGTGGGTCACGTGACTGCCTGCCCGCCGGCTATGTACCCCGTGATTGGCTGGTCGGTGGTAGGTCACGTGATCGCCTGTCCGCCGGCTATGTGCCCCGTGATTGGCTGGTCGGTGGTAGGTCACGTGATTGCCTGCCCGCCGGCTATGTGCCCCGTGATTGGCTGGTCGGTGGTAGGTCACGTGATCGCCTGCCCGCCGGCTATGTGCCCCGTGATTGGCTGGTCGGTGGTGGGTCACGTGATTGCCTGCCCGCCAGCTATGTGCCCCGTGATTGGCTGGTCGGTAGTAGGTCACGTGATTGCCTGCCCGCCGGCTATGTGCCCCGTGATTGGCTGGTCGGTGGTAGGTCACGTGATCGCCTGTCCGCCGGCTATGTGCCCCGTGATTGGCTGGTCGGTGGTAGGTCACGTGATTGCCTGCCCGCCGGCTATGTGCCCCGTGATTGGCTGGTCGGTGGTAGGTCACGTGATCGCCTGCCCGCCGGCTATGTGCCCGGCTGGTCGGCCGGGCTGGTATCGCTGCGATGATCGGTTAGTGAGTACAACTGAGACGCACTGCTGAGACGCACTGCAGCCAGTGACTACAACTCATTGTACATAACTACCTAAACAATTAACTTTGGTGGCGTGCACTTAAAACTTAAGTTGAGTGGGTTTGACAATGACTGTAAACTATGATGCATAATGTCTAATCAAAAGCAAAAAGTATCCGTTTAGACCAATCTTTTGTGTTGCGATCTCTTGAATCGACATCCAAACACCAAGAAGAAGAAAAAAATGTAAGAAGGGTTTATAGAGCACAGCTAGAGAAGTCCAAAGAAATCGGATGACATGCCGACTCTCGGCTTTCCACGCAATGCAGAAAGGACTTGGCGACGTCAACCGCTGCGGCACTGCAAGCCGCTGCAAGTGGGTCTTCAACCCCATCTCATGACAACAACGAACATGGAGGTGAGCAAAATGTTTCAGGCCCTTCTGGTCTCAATATAGAACAAGTGGAGTTTGCACATGATGACATGCGGAACTTGATACACTTTTGGGGTTGTAAACTTGTAACTACAACTGTATCTTCAAAAATTACAACCCCAACACTGCCAGTAAATGCATAAGTAAATACATACTGTGAACGGTACGCAAAATCACCAAAGGATTTTTAAATAACAATCATAACAAAACCATTTATAAATATGAACACAGAAAAGGAAAAACTTTAAAATGTTAGTAAAGTTTGCAATAAAATAGCATTGAAAATCCAACAACATAGGAACAACCACAGATAACAGGAGACCTGGATTTGACACGAAATGTTCGGCCTATTACTTTAAGCACAGCAGTGAACGATGGTGCTGGACTCGCATGTTCACGAGCCGAGACATAAAAGTGTATCAGCTTAACAGCTCCGTTGCAAATTTCGGCTCTAAAATACGAGGCCGAAAATGTCGTGTCAAATCCAGGTCTCCTGTTATATGTGGTACAACATATCCCAGAATTACTGAGAAAGACTATGTAGGAGGTACCTGCATGCCGCCAAGTATAAGCACTGATCAAGGCTCTGTCAGGTACCTAGCTTGGAGCAGTAGTCACAATGATAACAGGCTAAGAACAACCCAAAACAATGGCAGAAGGGCCTCGTGGAAAGAATCAACAGTCATTTTCCAACCAATTCCAATCTCCGAAAATTTTACTTTGACCTCAAGAAAGAATGACCTACATCACCTCAAAACACGTTTCATAATTCATGTAATTGTTCCCACTGAAAGATATCGTGAAATAGAAGTTCGACGCACATGAGACAATCCTGAAGTGATTATCGTGTTCTTTAGATGACAACCTCTACACCGCAGTTTGTGCAGCAAAATGGAATCTCAGCAACGGCTGGACCGATTTGCTAGCAACAAGCACCAATCGATTCAGCGCATACGATATCATGAGCCGTTCTAAAACTGGTGACCTCAGGTCATCACCGTGACCTCGAAATCCAAGGGTTCCGGGTTCGAGTCTGGCTACTGGCGCAAGTCATTCGGTTCCTGCCGCGGAGGGGGTGGTTCCCCTCCCCACTCGCGGCGGCATATGGCTATAGGCCTGACTACGGGGTGGGCGAGAACGACTCTCCTCCCCCCACCCCCCCCCCCCACCCCCCAAAAAATGTGACCTTGTAAATGCCAAAAAATGGCATTGCAGCAAAATGGAATCTCAGTAACGGCTGGACCGATTTGCTCGCAACAAGCACCAATCGATTCAGCGCATACAATTTTATCAGCTGTTCTGAAACGGGTGACTTCAGGTCATCACCGTGACCCTGTAAAACAAATGCTTGCATTTACAAGGTCACGGCGATAACCTGAGGTCACCAGTTTAAGAACGCCTGATGAAATAATATGCGTTGAATCGATTGATGCTTGTTGCCAGCATTATATTGACAGACAGTAATCCATTGACAGAGTAGGTTGAAATGCTTGGCATTAGGCATGCATAATATTGATTAGCTAAATAAACCATGCTTTTCCATGTTTTCCAGAAGACCCAGGTCCCACCCAGGCCTACCAGTTGACCGTTCGGGCATTCCACGACATTTTGAAAGTCGAAATAACCCTCATCTCTCACTTCTTGTTCAAAATTGGTCTATATATTGGGTCCTGAATTTAGCTGTGGCAATAGTAGCCGCTCCGGCCCGCGGCCTGGCCCGGTCCAGCCCGTTCAGATTAACCCTCGCCCTAGGGGAGCTTTTTTCACCTTCGCCCTACGGGGGAGGCCTGACAGGCCCCCTGTTAACTTCCAAACCAAGCAACTTAGAGCAATACGGTAAGAACCAGCATGTTGACTGTCATGAGAGAAATCTAACAATATGTGATTTTTAGGTTTCAGGCCAATAAGTGACCTTCCAGGTCAAGTGAATGACCTCGGATTTATCACTTCCAGAACAGCGATTTTGCTCTTCAGAAAACCTCAAAATTAGAAATTAATATATGTAAATAAAAAGTAATGTTCCTAGACCAGTTTTGGCACAGAAATACAGAAAAGGTAATTATTTGTTCGTATCTTGTCAAAAAAAGTCAAAATAGTTATTTACAAAAATGACGTAATCAGTTTCTTACACTTAGGGAGCCATCACTCAGTCAAAAATTAAGATATTGCTTTGAAATTGAATATGGGTATTGTCCATACTCTGTTCTCTCGCGCATATATTCCGGTTTTTCTAATATCTTTGAAATTTTGATTTTGTGGGGATTTTTTAAAAAAAAACAGTTTATTTTATTTTAGGGATAAAAAACCCCAAAGTTTGAAAATTCGAGATTGCCATTTTAAAGAGAATGTTTTTCTGTATGTTTGTTACATTGTGTTTGCAATTTCCTTAAAAACTCTGCTTTCTACCATTTTTCAAATATTTCTCGTTTTGCCACCAACATGACGTCATCAAAACATCATTGTCTTCCAAACAACTCAACCCATTTTAACTACATTTTTACAGCGTACGTATAATTGTTGTTAACTCAGCTACCAAAAATTTCATCAAGATGCGCCGCATGTGTAAACAGTTATTCAAGAAAAACCTCAAGGGGTGGGGGATGTCAGCGCCCCCGTAGGGCGAGGGTTAAGCATATCATTATTTTCACAAAATTTGCAATCATTATCCTAACATATTAACTTGTATACTATAAATGTGAAACAATGAAACAACTATGCTAATCAAAACACAAAAAGCCACAGCCACAGCAACAGTGTGTTGCCGTGTAAGTGAACTGCTGGCTATTTTTTTTTTTAGCTCTGACCTGAGCTTGTGTGACGCGCGCATTACTTCAAAATTGTCAGGCCCAGGCCCATCCAGAGGCCCAGTGATTTCCTTAATCTTCACTCTACGGGAACTTTCTTCACCTTCGCCCTAGGGGGGGGGGGGGGGGGTAGGTCCTAAAAAGACCCCCTGTTAACTTCCCAACCAAGCAAGATAGAGCAACGTGGTAACAATCAACATGTTGCCTGTCATGTTTGGAATCTAACAGTATGCAATGTTGAGGTTTCGGGTCAACGAGTGACCTTCCAGGTCAAGTGAATGACCTCGATCGACCACGTCCAGAACAGCGATTTTGCTATGTAAGAAAACCTAAAAACGAGAAATTGATAAATGTAACTAAAATGGCCTGTTCCTAGACCAGTTTTTCTCAGAAATACAGAAAAGGTAACTATTTATTCATATCTGGTAAAAAAGTCTAAAAAAGTTATTAAAAAATGACGTCATAAGTTTCTTACATTTAGGGAGCCATCACTCAGTCAAAGAAAGAGATATGCTTTTAAATTTTGTTTCATTATTGTTCATACTCAGTTCTCTCACATATATTCTGTTTTTTTTAACATCTTTGAAAATTTAGATTTTGTGGTGATTTTCCCCAAAAAAATCAGTTTTTATTTATTTTAGTAGTTTAAAAACAAAATTTCGAAATTCCGAGATTGTCATTTTAAGAAAATTACATTTTTTTATCTTTGCTCAATTGCGTTTGCAATTTTATTTAAAATTCTGTTTTCTACGATTTTTCAAACATTTCTCGTTTTTCCACCATCATGACGTCAACAAAACATCACTATTTCCCAAATTTATCAACTAATTTCAAAGGATTTTGTTTACAGCATACGTATAATGTTGCATAATTCGCTACTACAAATGTCAGCTAGATGCGCCGCATGTGTAAAAAGTTATGCAAGAAAAATCTCAGGGGGGTCGTTTTAGGACACCCTCCCCCCGTAGGGCGAGGCCGCAGAGGACAAAAAAAGTGCCTTCTTGCATGCTATGGTGTGTAGCATTTTTGGCTGATGACACAGCGATCCGTGTAGCAATTTTAGGAAACGCTGTACGTGAAAAGACATCAAGACGCCGACTTAATATGAAAACCATTAGCTCTTTTATACCTAAGCATCATCAGGTGTCGCTCGCTGTGCGACGCTTCATTTCGCGAATTTAGTGGACCATTATCTTTCCGGCCACCAATCCCGGGGAGTCAAATCGCTGTTTTTTTGGTAATCGCTGGTTAATAATAGCGCACTGCAGTATTGCACTTACTAAAAAAATACGTATCCAGCTACGAGGAAGATAGTAATGGTCGAAGACCAATGGGCATTAAGTACCATTCATCGAAAGTAGAGGTACTTACATACCAACTAAGTACCAGGTATCAGCGGATATCACGCGATTTTCTGCGTTTGGTAGTGAAAAAACAAACTCTGTATGTGAAAAACATAGCCCTGTATTTTAGACACATGCCTATGGTCTATTTTGAGTGATCCATCCTGTATTTGAAAAAACTCATGAATTTTCGGATATATTTCACCACAACAGTTGGCCACCACACTCTATTTCAAGATGTTCAAGAATGCAATCGAAGGGTTCTGGTACCACAGGTATCACACAATTTCAGCAAACATATTTAAAAATAACATATTTTTGAATTAGGAAACAATTTTTCAAAGCTAATACTGAAAAATTTCATCAGGTGTATGATCTGTCATGGCCATTGATATGTTAGTTGCATTTCTCGCCGTTCGTTCCTCCTCCAGAATCATTTCAAAAGTTAGCTCAAAACAAGGCAATAGATACCGCTCAAAAGTTGTTTATATGGTATATAAACAACCTCTTATACGACCTATGTATGGCCTTGATGCGCTTGATACGGCCCAAAGTTATAAAGTTACCTAGATACGGCCCATGGCCCTATAACGATACGGCCTTGATAAGTAACTATGGTGAGTACTGAGTGCGTACTCACCTCTTTTAGTGTTGCTGGGTTTGCAAAACCTTGCCATTGTTAGATTTTGCCATAATATGTTGTTTTGTAGGCTGGGATAGCAGAGGACTTCAGTGGACCAGTGGTTGGATATTTATTAGTGAATTGAGGATGATGCTGCTTGTCTATTGCAGGGTAAAGTAAACCACTGTAATTCTGCACACATCATATTGCCAAACTTTGCATGCCATTGGTGATATACTGCAACAGTATTTTGGTCCAATCCAACTGGGGCCAGCCACATAGCCTTGCAACAAGACTTCAAAGGGATTGCCACCCTGACCCATTGCAGGCTGACCTGTGTTTGGCTGATTCAAGGTTGGACTATTTGTACTATTTCATGCTAGGTATGTCAGTATTGGTAGGGCAGGCGTCACATTTCCGTACACCAGCTGTAGGTAGTGTAACAAGGGGCGGACGGTGTAGCCAGCTTGATGTCATCGCTGGGAGGGTATAGTTAATGGCGTAGGCCTGTTTACTACTCGATCAGATTTAATGGCGGGGTTAGGTTTGGATGGTTTAGGTTATGGTACCTAAAATAACCTACCCTAACCTAACCCCGCCATTAAGTATGATCAAGTAGTAAACAGGCCTACGCCATTAAGTCTGATTGAGTAGTAAACAGGGCCACGCCATTAAGTATACCCTCCCAATGACGTCATCAAGCCGGCTGCACCGCCCGCCACTTGTTCAGGCTTGTCACACTACCTACAGTGTTGTGTACGGAAGTGTGACACCTGCCCTACCAATACCGGTATGTCCTTGTCGTCTTGATCGTGATGCACATTTTTTCTGGAAACTAATGGAGACAAAATTACAGTATTTGAATACTCCTCTTAGGTTTACCTTTAGGGTAGTGAACTAGTTTAGACAGAGTCTATTCAAAGACAACCTTGGAATATCAGGCATTGTCTGTACTTTTTGGTCAAAGGATTTTGCTCCTTTCCTTCTGTCCTGGAGGTTTGCTCTCTTGCCACCTGATCTTAATGTTGTGATGATGATGATTTGGGTTTAAGGGCGCCACAGGTACTAGGCTATGTGGTGCCCATTGTTCTTAATGTCATTGTAGTTAAAATAGGATTACATTGTCCTCACAAAAATGTTAAATATATTATGTATCACATAATTTTATTTTCCAGGTACAACAATTATATAAAATGAAAATTTTAGTTTGCAACAACAATAACATTTCATTCTGCACTCACTATGTCATGAAATTTATAAAAAAAATCAAACACTGATCATGGTCCTGGCTTGTGTCCTGGCATTGGTAAATTTGGGTGGACAACCACACCCTATATATAGATACTATTTTTCCACTCCTTATCCCAAGATGTACTGTGCATTTTCCACTCCTTAATTTTAAACACACTGGATAATTGGAACACTGATGTATGAATGTAACAGTAGGGACAGCCTGTGGAGGGACAGGCTGGAAATAAATGGCATAGATTATAACTAATTCTGGTGAGCAGGTAGCTTGGTATTGATAAAGCCTTGTACATGTGGTTTTGGTTGAATTTTCCACTCTTTGTACTTTTTTTGCCAGAATTTTTGCACTGCACCCTAGCTCAAAGGCAATCCTAGGACCGTGTTCATGGCTCACATCTAGTCAGGTGTGGAAGTTCATTTTCAATTCACTCAACATGTAATATGTTCACACCTTCAGGCTTCCTGAAGCAACACAAGCTCACAACTTATGAAGGTAATTGCCAGTTGTAGAAAGAGTTCAGAAAAAGACACACAAATGACCAATTGCTTTGATAGAATGCTGTACAAGGATGAATTTATGACATTTGATAAGACACCACAAATGACCAATTGCTTTGATAGGTTGCTATACAAGGAATGCTGTGATATGAATTTATGACATTGGATATGTTGCCATTGTGGCAGCCTGCTATCACATTTTGGGTGAAATTTTGGCTGTTTAAATTTGTCCCAATCCTTCCTATTTTTTGTAGACTGGTTGGCAAATGTTTGTTGGCGTATAGAACTTCACACTTGGTCATGTGGTTCATCTTATATTATTTATTGGTGCCAACTCTAACTATTTTTTCTTACAGTTTTCAATGCAGGGTAAATATTTTGATTACATCTGTAAAAAATACACTGCTAATAAGTAATAACTTATTTCAGGCATTGCATTCCATTTTGCCTGGTTCTCATACATCAGGCAAGATATCACAAAATATAACGGGCGACACTGTGTTCTTTGGCAGAAAGTGGACATTACTGTCAACATTACCACTTTCAATACACTCATTTTTTAGTTGACACAAAATTTGGCTGTGCAATATGCATTTTTTCCTGTATAGCAGATTGTTAATTTGATTAGATGCCATTTTCAGCAAGTGGCATCTCTAAATAATTGGAAAGTTATGATGTTCAGGTAATACAATCCAATAACATTTCAAAAGCTCATCATCAAAGGACCTTTTGATATTATATTAGAGGCCTGCTATCATATTGAGTGGAATACCAAATTGGAATACCAGAGTGGAATCAGATGTTCAGCTTTTGCAACTACCCACAGGGCCAGAGGACAACTTTGGCCAATGGCCAGTCTTCGTGCAGACGGCTGTGCCGAGGTATTTTGCACACAAGATCGGCAGAAGCGCATATGATTCATAAATAATTTAACAGACTTTAACAGACGGAACAGGAAAAGGAATTTTCATTAAATTCGGTGCGTGTCGAAAAATAGTTGAGAACAAGATCTTGATACACGTGTTATACACCGAGGTAGCAATATTGCTTCGTGTAATAGTAGGTAGTACTCCGAACACTTTTTTGACCTCTGGGCGAGGGTTAAAGTTGAGGACCAGCCCAGAACCAGCCCATGACCCATAGGGCCAGCCCAGCCCATGGCGAATTCTGCTCGCAAAACAGCCAGTGTTTTCGAAACATCGTTTCGTCTTGCCTTGCGGGCTAAACTAGAGGCCGGCAATGCGATCGGGGCATTGCCTTGGGGTCAAAATCGTGCGATAATTCAGTAGTTTGGCCCCAGCCGACCAGGCCAACTCTGACTGGCCGTTGCGGTGACCTCAGACTGTGACGTCACCACAAGCCGCCACTGGGCGGCATTCCGGCCGGCTCTCAGTGCTGTGCGGCGCAGTATCCTGCTATGCGGCACAGTATCCACGGCCGGCCGGCACCAGTTGACGGCGGAGGCCCGCTCCTTCAAAATGGTAACTTTGTTTTACTCCCCTGGACGGTTTATTTTGCCCCCTTCAGTATCGGTAGCCATTAAGGGATTTTGGGCCGCTGTATCGCGCACGTGACCTGCGAGTATCAAGTCCGTGTCACCAACCGTGTGCCGTGTGACCTGAGAAGGCGACAAGTAAACACAAAAAATTGCGCCAACTGTTTGGCACTTGGCACGTGCCACATGCCATCGATTTACCCGAAAATGGTACCATCATCTGTCCGCAGTGTTGCCGCATCGAACGGTGTCACCTGCGTCGAAATCGGCCCAGCCGTTTGGGCTCCACGTGCCAATATGCTCCGTTGGACAGACACACAGACACACACACAAACGCACACACACACAAACAAACTTCTCCCACTTTCCGAGCGACGGCCCGGTGGAAATCTTCGAACTAAAAAAAAACATGTAAACATGTTTCTCTTCTTTCTACGATTTTGAAATACTTCAGAAGGAACAAGGCTGCCTCAGTGCGCCAAACCCGAGGGTTGGTAAACCCCTGAGCCTTCTCGGCCTTCTTTCGGCCTTCTTTCGGCCTTATTTCGGCCTTATTTCGGCCTTCTTGCGGCCTTATTTCGCCTTTCGCCTTTCGCCTTTCGCCTTTCGCCTTTCGCCTTTCGCCTTTCGCCTTTCGCCTTTCGCCTTTCGCCTTTCGCCTTTCACCTTTCGCCTTTCGCCTTTCGCCTTTCGCCTTTCGCCTTTCGCCTTTCGCCTTTCGCCTTTCGCCTTTCGCCTTTCGCCTGTCCCTGTCCCTGTCCCTGTCCCTGTCCCTGTCCCTGTCCCTGTCCCTGTCCCTGTCCCTGTCCCTGTCCCTGTCCCTGTCCCTGTCCCTGTCCCTGTCCCTGTCCCTGTCCCTGTCCCTGTCCCTGTCCCTGTCCCTGTCCCTGTCCCTGTCCCTGTCCCTGTCCCTGTCCCTGTCCCTGTCCCTGTCCCTGTCCCTGTCCCTGTCCCTGTCCCTGTCCCTGTCCCTGTCCCTGTCCTGTCCCTGTCCTGAATATTATATCAACTTTTTCTTCTTCCTTTGCAGAAGATGCTCTGGAAACCGTCACCCTTGTTGACTGGTGAGGATAGGAGCGCCATCTTCATCGAGGTGACCAGACGCCAAACCACCTACAGCAGCGCCGCATTGTGCCACATCTGTGCGATTTGTCAATAAAGCTGAAATCAATAAAACTGCTTTCCCGTTGGCAATGCATTGGGGCTGTTCCAGCGCCCTCAACCGGATTAGGTTGAGGCTTTATTTTCTCCACCGGCCGTTCCCGCACCTCAACTAAAATCGTTTGAGCCTCCACCAACCTCAACCGTATAAACAAAATCTCAACCGCTCGTCGAGCGGATGAGATCGGACAAAGTCGGTTCACGGCAGCTATGGCGCACCAGTGACACACTTTTGCAAACATTTTTCGGCGCCATTCGCGAAGAGCATTGTGGACAGGCCAACACCAGTTTTTGCATTACATCTCTTGGTTTAATTTTTGACAGTTTTTTGGGAAAAGTGAAATGGTCTTCTTTTGAACTGATACCTACTCAAGAACGCAATGGAAGAGTACGGTGGATGAAAATACCTGAACAAATTTCCGAAACGCACGGTAAAACTCAAAACTTCGGGGAATACAAGACTGACTGTATTACAGCGGAGAAGAAATGTCAAGTTTCGACCCAAACAAATGAGCGCCAACACCTGATAATTCCACCGAGTCTCTACCGCTCGTTCCCGTGCGCCGCTCCACCGCACCTCCACCGGTCACGCCTCAACCTAATCCGGTTGAGGGCGCTGGAACAGCCCCATTATGGTCACCATGCGATGGGCCGTTCGGCAGATTGAGATATGGTGGCAAGATTTTAGTTGTGTGTGATCAGATCAGGCAGCTATACTTCAAATAATTTGGAAGGTGTGTCTCGGTCGGGCAGAAACTCAACCAAGTCAAAAACTGAAGACACAAGAGGATTTCACTTTTTACCATAACTGTATGTATTGGTACACCCACCAATCATCCACTATTACATGTAGTACCCAGAATCACAAGCATATATAACCTCAACACCAACAAAATTAGCGACACATAGATACTAAACAATAGATTCTAGCATTGTAGTCAATCTTCTCAATAGCGCTCCACTGTTGTCAAATTACAAGCGAACTCTTCCCTCTCTTTCTTGAAATATAAACGCACAATCGAACACACGGTAGCTTTGCCTATTTTGTAAGATGCCAGTATTTCAGCGATAGGTTAATCTACCACTTAGAACTTCAAAAATCAGACAGAAACTCGCTTAGTTCTGCCACTACACTTCACAACTGTTGTTTACGTTACAAGCAGCCTGCGTATATATGCCCCAAGTCCGCCATTATTATGTGCAATAGCTTCCATATCCAAGCATTCCATATACATGACGTCATACATTGTCATGAAGTTTTGTATGACCATGAAGGAGAAAAGAGAAACATGCCCTTTTTTCGATGAATATCTATCTATCGTACAAACAAATGTAATATTTGTTTTTTCATCTCAAAATACCCCATACAGTTGAATTTCAAGACAACTTTCAAAGTGACCTATTCCCTTAAAGCGAATGTTTCACCCTTCTGAAAGTTGTCAAATATACGTTGGTTGTAGTAGAAAATATGAAGTAAGTGATGCTGAAAACGAGGTTATTATCTCACAAATTCACTTAACTTGATACAAATTAAGTGGTTTTTTTTTTCTGATGATGACATCATTATTGAGTATAGAGAGATATAGAGAAACATTTACGCTGCCAAAATATGGCACAATCGTTTCAGACAATTCAAGGACTTAATTATATTTGTAACATGCCCCTGGCTACCCCTATTTGTAAGAGGGGGGGACGGATCCCCCCCCCTCCCCCACCCCCAGGAGATCTGGAGATCCACCTGTCCGATTTTCACAAATCAAACGGCATTTGAATTCCCTCAACACGATCTACATTTCTAAAAAATAAACAAATCCGAAATTTTGGATAGGGGGCAATAGGGGAGACAAAACTACAAATATTCAAGGCATTTGTGATCCAACACAGCTGTCATGTTTATGAATTAATTTTAACGCAACTAATGTGGATCGATAGAGATTTTATTAGAGATTAATATATGGCGGAGACTTTTTAAAATTCAAAAATAATAGGCGTGTGCAGGTCACTCAATATGGGGTGAAGGAAATGCGTAATAAAACCGTTTTTATGTGTTTTTTTCGATAAATGAAATGGTGTGTTATTGTGACATTAGACAAAAAAGTTATACAGCATATTTTTTGCCATATGCGGTACCAGGTTAGTAAAAAAAGGAGGCCAAATACAGCAAATATTAACCGCAGGCAAGTTGCTAACCAGCACTATAAATAAGTTAATGATCGTAGATAGTTCCTTTTTGCATGTTGTACTTCATCATAGGCATATCCAGGATCCAAACTGGGGAGGCGCAAGACCTTTTGATAGGTATATTATCCGCTATGATGATACTAACTAGTCAACAGTGACTATTTCACTTACCACTTCAATTCACATTGGTTACCTACCTTTTTACCCTAGCTGAACTCGCCTATTATTTTATTATCGTACGTAGAGTAGCCTCTGGTACGTGTTTCATCCGAAAACTGCGGTATGTTATGTCATTGTAGGCCCATGCATCTTAGTTTCCTTGCAATAATATAACCCCCTTTCTTCCATTCCTGAGCGCGCCTCTGCAAAACAAAAATGACTTAATTCCCTCTCCTGGCGTCATATTTGCATATATAATTATAAACTAACCGTCTATTGCGCCGTAATCGCTGGCATATCGTCATCACCATGCCAGTCACCCGCCTTTTCATGTGCCTGAACATGCCCCTGCAACTATATATGTAATACATGTAATACATCAATCATAGTTTTTGTTTAACCCGGCAGTCACTGGGGTATATTCTGTAACACGACTCACTGGGGGGGCTTTTTTTAGCCCCCCCTGGTATCTTCAGAACCAATGATCGCAGCGGGACGCGCAAGGCGGCATTCGAAAGCGCTCAATGAGAGAAGCCTAACGCAAACTTAAAAATGTCAAATTAAGGTCACATGTCAGGTCACGGTCAAGTCAAACGTCAAAATCGAGGTATTTGAGTTTATGCACAATACTTGCCATCCATGGCCTTCGATTACGCCTATAATCACCCAAAGTGATGTCAAAGGTATGATACATATCCCACATGAGCTAAAGTGAGATTGTTGGAAAAGAGCAAGGTCAAGGTCAGGTCACAAAAGGTTACTACACTCAAAATATCAACGAAAGTCATGCAGCACATGGTTTATGGATGCTTTTACGCGTAGAATTCGATAGTAGAAGTCATTTTACCACCTGACTTCATTTACGTGAAGTTAGTGTCAAGTTCAGGTTAAGTTCAGGTCACTGAAGGTCAAAATTTGAAATTGATAAATCGAAATGAAAAAGGCATGTTTCTATATCAGATTTATCTAAAGAAAACAGTGCTGGCATTTATTTGTCTGTATCCGGTCAATAAAATCAAAAAACGCAATTTCAAAATCTGACGTCATGATTTACCCATACTTTATATGTCATGAAAGTTTTTAAAAAATGATATAATTTTGAAATTTGGTGTGGTAGTTGCCCATATGTTGTTATCTGATATATATTCCGTTTTTTTCAATATCTTTCAAATATTTGATTTTGTGAGCATTTAAAAAAAACGTTTTTTTTATAAAAATTTGGGTCAAAACCCAAATGTTTCGAAATTTCGAGATAGCCTGTTTGTAGCCCTTGCAATGTTCTACCTTTTAGCGCTTTCGATTGCATTTTGCTTCATATGCGGCATTTGTAGGGCCTGGCAAAATTTAGCCGATTTTGGTGTCAAAATCGTGTTTAGTGACGTCAATAAATTCACTATATCTCAAATAAATTCTGACGAAATTTTTTAATTTTTTCTTATAATGTGTAAAAATGATGCCCGGATAGGTACTGAAAGTTTGGCGTCGATATCTGCATTAGTTATTGAGATATGCCTAATATTCCTAAGGGGGGCTAAAAAAAAGCCCCCCAGTGACACGCGGGTTAAGCAAATAGTTACGGTAACGTTGGTGTTTCTCAAACAAATGTTACATTTCCTAGCTATTTGCCATAAAATATAGTCAAAGGCATTTTGAATGACCTTTGACCAGCCAGCCATACCTAAACTAAGCCGGTGCTGTTCATTCAGGATCGGTGACCCTGTGCGTTGCACGCGGAACCCAACTGACCGGTCAAACAGAGGTCAAGCCTAGTCGGGTGCGAGGCGCGGGAGTTAAATAAAGCTGGTGTCTGGATCAGGCTGCAAAAATAGCTCATCGCATTTCTGGGTCACCATAATTCCCGTAAACTTGTCGCCAACGAATCCTTTCAGTTCCGATAAAATTAGGTCAGAGCCGCCCACTGTTTGTCGCGAGGCGTCAGCGCTGTGAGGCAGGAAGCGCACCCCG